>JAOWBW010001149.1:111652-421519 GCA_026119855.1 Campanula takesimana | reverse complement strand
ACAGCGGAATTTAGTAATGAAAATAGGCGCAAAGTGTGATAAAGGGGGGCGCACACACTCTAAGTATTTTGGCTCAAAGTGATTGAAATAGGGAACTAAGGCAAATGATACATCAACACAACACAATTTCAGTTTCAATCAATCTACAATGAGTAAACAAGCAAACAGTGAGTGAAAATAATAACTTGAAAGAAATAACAAGATAATAACACAAGCTATTTGGAGAGGTTCGATCAATGAAAGATCTACGTCCTCTACCAGATGGTTAGTCTTGGATTTCTAATGGAGATCTTATATAATGAAGAGAGTGTTACAAATTATAACTTTTGAGCTTCTACAACTAACTCAAGATCTAATATTCTAAGAATGACCAATCCAAAACAATAACCGGTGTATCTCTAAAAGATGGATCTAAATTATCAAACTTAAAGAGTGCGTGTGTGATTTTAGTTTCAAGGCTCTTTAGATCTTTATGATTTTAGAGCACAATGAAACTAAAGTGTTATAGCTTGAAGATCTGGGCTAAGGATGAAGGTATGAAGATGTTCTTGAGGAAATCTGGAAAAACGAAGGCAATCTTCAAATCTTCAACAAATGCTTTGAGAGAGAAATTCTTGAAATTCTTAGCAAAACTCAGCAACTTCAAAATGTTGAAGTTATGGGGTATTTATAGTGAACTTCAAAACTAAGCCGTTGGAAATCTTGTGGATAAGATGAGCTGTCGCTCGTTGATTGGAGTATGCATATATTATGGCCATTTTGACACTCAACATAAATGTGACCGTTGAGGACACGTGTCAATAGATTAGGCGCCATATTATCTTTTAACCACGTTGGATCATTGGCGTAATTTGAATTCTCTTCAAGTTTTTGAGTCTTCAATAAATCACTGTGAATAAACACTTTGAGGCGCGTTTTGAGCCAAGAGGCGCATTGAGCCAAGAGGCGCACAGTAAGTGTGCGCTTAAATCAAGGGGCGTAGAGGCGCGTAACATAGCTAGGAAGAAATCCTTGTGTGCGCGTTCTGAGAGGCGCATGGCGCGAATGAAGAAAGGCGCATGGCGCATAGCGCAGAGGGCGCATATGCGCGGCTCAACTCACTGAGTGATTTTTCTTGAATCTTGATCTTCTTGCCCTATTTCTAAGCCTATTCTATAACAATGGCACACCTAAAAAAATGAAGTATAAATACTTCTTACATGAGGGTCTAAAGTCCATGAAATAAAACTTAGGTGATGGATCAATCAAATCTATAAATCCTATTACATTAAAACTGAGATATATGTGGGCATACCCAACAATCTCCCCCTACTTGATTGATGCCATTACCTACTATATCAAGGACAAACATTATACTTGATAAAACATGTCCAAATGAATGAAATTGGTATTCATGTCTCAAGTTAATGCACACACTAGTCCAAAATATAGATTTCTAATCTAATCCAATAAGAATAAAGAGTTACATATGGAAAGATAGAAACAATAGTTTAACACATTCAAAATGATATATGATTTTTAGTTTTGAAATGTGTTTAAACCAAGTTTAAACTTAATGCATGAAAGTATGAAACAATTCAATATGATGCATATGAATTTAAACAATATTCATTGTTCTACAAACAAGGAGTTTGAGTGAACAAGGTTTGATAATAAGTGATGCATTGTTCTTATTAAAACTTGTGGTGTAAGAGTTACAAATTACAAGTTTCGAATAGAACAAAAGCAAAAGTGCTAAAACAAGTAAGCACAAAATTGCTAACTACAAAAGAGTTGATTCTATTACAAAAAAGGTTCTAATAACAATCAAAAAAATAGAACTAAGGGATGGGAGGCGCATCATCTTCCTTCAATCCTTCAATGATCTCAGAAACAGAGCGCTGAATCTGTTTAGCGAGCTGATGACTACGGTTCGCTAACCTTGAGTGTCAGTGACACTGGAGTGAGTGGCAGTGATACCGTCTCTAATGTAACTTAAGTGATTCACATTGATGTTTTGGTATTCATCAATGGAGCGCTGAGTGATTTGCTGCTGCTGTGAAATATTTTCTTCTAAGATTTGAATGTGAGCTTCAATGGCATTTTGAGCCGTGATAATATCAGAAGAAATATGTTCGGCGCGTCTGTCAGAGCTAGAGTGAGCAGCAGTAAAGTGAGTGACGACCATTCTTTCAGGACATCTAACTTAGATACTAGCACGTTCATGTTGGATTGAGACGCAGCAGACCGAGGTATGAAAGTAGGCACAGAAGCGGTGGTTTGCGCCTGATCAGTATGAGTTTGAACCTGAGTCTGCGCCGGAGGAGGAGAAGGAGCAGAAGTTTGTCCTTGAGAGAGTTTATCTCCCCCTTAATGGCAGCGATCTCTTCAGATTGATCAGTGAGTAAGGAAGTAAGAAGCTCAAATTGAGACTTTATATGTGACTGTCCTTGCTCTAAATTTGCTTGCCCCTGCTGTAAAGAATGAAGAATGAGAGTACCTCGCTCAAATCGGGAGCAGATGGAGGAGGCGCAGTGGTAGATAGGGGCGCATTATCTTGAAGGGGCGCAATAGGAGATGGAGGCGCAAGAGGAGGTGAATGAGTAGGAGACTCAAATTCATCTTCAGTTTCAACAACAACTGTTTCAACATCAACAGTTTCCGTTGTGATTTGATCTGGTCCAGAAGGAGGTGGAGGCGCAACAGGAGAAGGAGTGCGCTGAGGGATGGTCTCTTGTCCTCCCCCTGGACTGGAGGTTTCCACTTTATCTGTTGAGGGAAGTCTCGCTGAACTGGTTCCTCTATATCTAAATGTCATCGCCAAAGAAATCAGAGAGGAGTGTACTCTGGACACTTTAGTCTGTTGAAATTTGAACGGAGGCGCACGGGGAGTGGGGGCGCGTTGAGTAGGCGCGCGCTGGGTAGGCGCGGGAACAGAAGGCCCTTTCTCAATATCACACTTGATCCAGCGCCTTTCATCGCGCTCTAGCTTCTCTGACTCAGCACCTTGTTTGGCTTGAAAATCTTCATCTCTTTTTCTTTGAGCCTCAAGTCTGCTGGCTTCCTGCGCTAGCCTTAAATCACGCTCTTCATCAGATTCAAATCTGGTACGTTTTGATAGGCGCACGAGGAGGGTCATCAACCACCCTTTTTCCTTTGCTTTTCTCTGCGCCCGGCAAGGGATCAGCGCTTTGTCTAGCGCTTGCCTTCACTGCGCTCTTTATTAATGGTGCGCCTTTAAGAGCTGGCGCATCATCTGACTCTGTGTCTTCATCAACTAAGCCTTCAACAGATTTGATTTGAATTCCCTTGGCGCGCTTCGTAGGCTTCTTTCTGCGCTTCTTGAGGTCCAAATTCGCTTTACCAAACGTTGGAACATCATTGATCTTATACTCAGGATTCTCATTCAAAAACTTTAACTAACTCAGGGTAAGTTAGAAAAATTTTTGTGAGAAGAAGGCAAGTGTGAGCGGAATCGGGTCTTTCCATCACTCTTGTTCTTCACAAATTTATCAATCTGCTCACGCAACGTCTTGAACAGAATGTGAGGCCAGTGAAGCTTCTCCTTGGCCATGATGGCAGTTATATTCCATTGTTCCACCGTGAAGCGGTTCACGTTCCCGGTTTTGAAAACAATTGAAGTTCCCACCAAGTGCGCGTGTGAGTCAAGAGTTCTCCACCATCTCGAATTTCGGTGTTTTTGATATTATTTTGAAGCGTGGGAATATTTAGAAGTGAGGCAGCCATCTGTTCTGATCATCAATAGAGTAAGTCATCGGACGCCAATAATCCGATCTTCACCCGTAGATGGAAAACCGAGCAAGTGTCGAATCACAGACGAGGAAATGTGGACGTCAACATTTTGAACGCGAGCCTCAATCCGGTAGTGAGTGCGCCCATTTACATCAATTTCCACTAGAACAGCAGTGGAAAAGAACTCATCCACGAGGAGTGCAGAATAAAAAGTTTGGTCCATGGTGAATAAAGGGAGCAGACCAGCTACGCGCAGGGTCTCTATTATGTCTCTTCCAATCACTTCACCAGATAGCTCTAATAGATCAAGAGTTTCTTCTAATTTGAAATTTGCAAGGTCCTGAAAAACAAGATAATTGATGTTAGAAGTGACAAAGGCGCATAGAAACATAAATGATCAAAGTAACATAGGCGCATAATTGAATCAGGCGCACAAAATTAGAGATTCAAGGCGCATGATTGAATTAGGCGCATGAAATATATAAGGCGCATAGAGTTACAAGGCGCATATTATGGCTCTATGTGAATACTAAGGAAAAATTAAAACAACGAAATTTGACTAAGTACAAAGTTAGGCGCATAAGGTTTTAGGCGCAGAATATTTAAGCGCATATACAAGGAGAGGCGCAGAAAGCATTCAGGCGCATAAAAAATAGGCGCATAAAGAAGTACATGGGCGCATATCGTATAAAAATTTTTACTTAGCAAAAACAAAACAACAAGTATTCAAATGAAAGAAATGAAAATCAAAAAGTTCAAATTTTCGAAAACAAGATAGAAAATTTTTAGAGACCAAAACATGCAAGAATGACGAAGAACACGAAGAACGACCCTTGAATGCTCGAAGAACACCAAGAACACGAAAATCATGAAACTTCACCAAAATAGACAAATAATATATCAAAATGACCGCATGACAACAAGGAATCTAAATATGTAAACAAAAACATGAACAAGTCAATGATGAAAGCACAATGAACAAAAGAAGAACCGAAAAATTTGAAAAGTTTTGAAACCAAAAATTCAGATTTGTAACAAAGAAAGCATTGATCGTTGAAATGTTGAATTTAAAAGATTCGAAATCATGAATAGAACACAACCCAACAAACGATATAGAAACGGATCATCGAAACATGAAAAAATCAAGGATAAAACGAATCCGGGTTTTGTAAAAACGAAAAACACTGAAAATGACGAAAAAGGAACAAGAATTCAGAAAATTAAAGAGATTAAAGGTTGAGAATTCATACCATTTCGTCTTGTGTAGATGTTGATGCTTTCTTAGGACCCATAAACTATATATATATATATATAGAAAATGAAGAAGAAGAATAGAGAAGATGAAGGTAGAGAGAGAGGGTGAGAGTCGGGAGAGAGAGAGAGACGAGAGACTGAGAGAGGAGAGTTGGTAGGAGGGAGTGTAGGTGATGATGAATATTTATAGGTTAGGTTCAAAATTTGCACTGATAAAGAAAAAATACAGTCAAAAATTTTAAAAAATGGGAAGTTGAAAGGATGGCATTTATGAGGAGTTTGAAAAAGGCGGCTAATCATGACTGGCGCATTTATGAGGGATTTTGAGATTAGAAGTGCATTAAATGCTGAATGACACAAAGTACGACTGATGTGACATCTTTATTTTTGAAAAACTGCTCCACTTTCCCTTTAAGTGTATGAGCAATTTTGACTAATTTTTGCACAAACACCAAAAACATCTAATTTGGTGTAAGTTTGGGGTGCGAGAAATATATCCCCAGAAAATAAAATTTTCGAAAAGCGTAAAACGAGGGAAAAATTTAATTGCACAAGTACCCTTGAACAATTAATGGAATGTCAAAAGACATAGATTCCTATAATAAATGAACAGAATAAACATACCTGGTACTTGTGTATTTAATACGTTCAATCATTGAAATTAAATTTGAGAATTGATTGAGCCGCAATAGTTAATGCGCGCATGAAGGGGCGCAATACTTCAACAAGGCGCATACTCATCTAGGCGCATTATTCATCAAGGCGCATTACACATCAGGGCGCGCAAAGATGGTTGAGGGAGCATAAATGTTTGAAGTGTATTGGATACTAGGCGCGCATGAATTTATAGGCGCGCAGATATTGAGCGCACAGAAAATGAGAGATGGGCGCGCAGTTAGTAGGGCGCATAGGTGGCGCATAGTTTCCTTGAAACTTTGAAAAAATTGATTTAACAATTGTACCTAATATACTCATAACTCAACAAAACATAAAATCATTAGTATTGACAAAACTATATTGAATTTAGTTGAGTTCAAGCATACCCATTTCACCTCTCAAAAACATGAACCGTTTCGCGTCGAGTGCTTTCGTTAGAATGTCGGCGATTTGATAGTCGGTTCTCACGTGTTCCAAATGAATATTGCCTTTCTCCACGTGGTCTTTGAGGAAGTGATATTTGATGTCGATGTGCTTGGTCTTTGAGTGCATGACAGGATTTTCAGAAACCGCAATTGTTGATGTGTTGTCGCAGTAGATGGGACAATTTTCTTCGATGATATCATAGTCCACCAATTGCTCCTTCATCCAAAGTATTTGGCAACAACAACTTCCCGCAGCGATATATTCGGCTTCGGTTGTTGAAACAGATACAGAAGCTTGTTTCTTACTTGCCCATGACACAAGTCGATATCCGAGGAAATGACAGGTGCCACTAGTGCTTTTCCTATCAATTGTGCACGCTGCATAATCCGCATCTGAATAACCTACAAGTTTAAAGTTCGAATCTTTGGTGTACCAAAGTCTAAGGTTAACAGTGCCAGAGAGATATCTTATAATACGTTTCACAGCAATTAAGTGTGCTTCTCTAGGGTCGGATTGATAACGAACACAAACACAAACACTAAACATAATATCAGGCCTACTAGCAGTAAGGTAAAGGAGTGAGCCAATCATACCTCGATAGAGCGTTTGATCAACACGTTTACCTTTTAAATCTTTGTCGAGTTTGTTGCCGGTGGCCATTGGAGTATCGTATGCTTTAGCGTTCTCAAGTCCAAACTTCTTGATTAAGTCCTTTGTGTATTTGGCTTGATTGATAAAGATGCCTTCACTCATTTGCTTGATTTGAAGCCCGAGGAAGAATGTGAGTTCTCCCATCATGCTCATTTCAAACTTGCTCTTCATTAGTTTCTCAAAATGCTTGCACAACAATTCATTAGTAGAACCAAATATAATATCATCAACATAAATTTGAACAAGTAATTTATGACCATTATGTTGGTAATGAAAAGAGTTGTATCGATTTACCGCGAGTGAAGCCTTTTTCGATGAGAAACTTTGATAGTGTATCATACCATGCTCTTGGTGCTTGTTTGAGTCCATACAAAGCTTTCTGAAGTTTGTACACATGATTTGGAAATTGTGAATCTTCAAACCCAGGTGATTGAGCAATATAGACTTGTTCTTGGAGTTCACCATTTAGAAACGCGCTCTTCACGTCCATTTGATATAACTTGAAGTTTTTGTGAGCGGCGTAAGCTAGAAATAATCTGATAGCTTCAAGTCTTGCTACGGGCGCAAAAGTTTCATCGTAGTCAATTCCTTCTTCTTGCCTATAGCCTTGTGCAACCAATCTTGCTTTGTTTCTCGTGATGGTTCCATTCTCATCCATCTTGTTCCTGAACACCCATTTCGTACCAATCACTCCATGATCATTTGGTCTTGGAACTAGAGTCCAGACCTTACATCGTTCAAATTGATTGAGTTCTTCTTGCATTGCAACAACCCAATTAGGATCTTGGAGCGCTTCATCAGCCTTCTTCGGTTCAATTTGAGAGATAAAAGCAGTGTAAGCATCAAAGTTTGTAGCTCTCCTTGTACGAACACCAACTTGTAGATCACCGATGATATTAGTAATTGGGTGACCTCTAACTTCACGAATTTCAGGAGGTAAGTTAGGTTGAGTCGTAGAAACTTGAAGGTCTTCAATTGGTACATCTTCACCAGATTCAAAGTCATTGAAATTTGGGGTTGAACTGGCTCAGAATTGAAATTTGGGTTTACACCAGATGCAGCAGTAGAAATAGGCGCGTGAGAGGAATCACGAGGCGCATCATTTGAGAGAGGCGCAATAGAGGATTCACCAGGTGCATTATACATTGAATTAGGCGCATTTGATGTAGATGGATTTCCTTGAGTTGATAAATTCTGATTTTGAGTGGGCGCAACATAAATAGGAGCACCTGTATCATTTAGCTCAATAGAATCATCAGCAACATTTGGAGCCAAATGTGGCTCAAGGAGAGAATGTTCATCAAATGTAACATGTACAGATTCAACTATCACTAATGTAGTTCTATTAAAAACTCGAAAAGCTTTAGAGTGTTTGGCATACCCAACAAAAATACCTTCGTCGGCTTTGGCATCGAATTTACCTCTATGTTTGTTTCCGTTGTAGAGGATATAACATTTGCAACCAAAGATCTTGAAGAATGCAATGTTGGGAGTTCTACTACGCCAAAGTTCATACGGAGTCTTGTTGTGAAGTTTGTTGATGAGGGAACGATTTTGAGTTAAAACATGCAGTGTTGATAGCTTCTTCCCAAAAGTACTTAGGAAATTTAGCTTCAGCTATCATCGTCTTTCCCGCTTCAATCAACGTTCTATTCTTTCGTTCAACAACGCCATTTTGTTGAGGGACTCCGGCGGTTGAAAAGTTGTGATCTATCCTATGATCTTCACAATATCGAGCAATACCGTTGTTTTTGAATTATGTTCCATTGTCGGATCTAACACTAACGATGTCATCTTCTTTTTGGGTTTGGAGCAGTCGAAATAAGGTAGTGAGAATATCATAACAATCATCTTTTGTAATCATCATCTCCACCCATGTATATCTTGAATAATCATCCACCACAACTAGAGTATACTTGTTTCTTGTAATACTTGCGGTGGAAACTGGTCCAAATAGATCAATGTGAAGCAGTTGCAAACATCTTGTAGTTGAAGGATTAGACTTGCTTGAAAATGACTGCTTCGGTTGTTTGCCAAGTTGACATGCGGCGCACTTTTTGTCATGATGATCAGCAACCTTGGGAAGTCCTTTGACAAGATTGTTCCTGCTGAGTTTAGATAGATACTTGAAGTTCAAGTGACTTAAGCGCTTGTGCCACAGCCAACTATTTTCGTTCACACTTTTTGCTACAAACAAAGATTAGTACTAGAGTTCATACTATGGAAATCAATAATATAAATATTTGTCTTACGATATCCTGTGAGTAAGATAGCTCCAGTTTTGCCATTCTTGATAAGACATTGCGTTGAAGTGAAATGGCATTCTAATCCTTTGTCGTAGAATTGAGATATGGATAATAAGTTGTGCTTGAGCCCTTTGATGAGTGAGACTCTTTCAATGCACACTTTGTCTTTCTTGAGCTTTCCATATGCTACAACTTGACCTTTGTTATTATCGCCAAATGTTACGGAGGGACCTCTTTCTTCATGGACATCTTCTAATAAGGATTCATCTCCAGTCATGTGTCTTGAACACCCACTATCGAGAATCCATTCATAATTTCTAGCTTTTGAAGATCCAGCCATGAAACAAAGAACCTGAAATATAGACATTTAAGCAGGTCCCCTTTATTCCTTTTGGGTCCTAGGGTTAGCAACTTTTGACAACCCACTCTTGCTTGACCTTAGGATTTTTACGTCCTTTGGCATTGGGAGTGAATCGCAAAAGGCATTCCACGGCCTTGTGTCCTGAACAATCACAAATGGAACAATGATGAAAGCCACCAATCACATGAGTTTTCACAAACTCTTTACTTTTCTTGGGGATGACATTCTTCTTTGGGTCAAATGAACTAGCCTTAACAAAATCTTTCTTTGAAATTTTGGAGTGCTTTTTCTCGGAGGGCGCATAGGGCTAGGAGGCGCACGGCGATGAGGCGCGTGGCTCTTAGGCGCATAGTGAGCACTCGGAGAAGGAGCGCGCCTATTTTCAAGAATGATTTTGCTAGGAGATGTTTCATCTGTAGCTATATCTTTCCCATTAGCTTTCCCAAATTGCTTCGTTGGGTAGACATAATGGAATGTTTGTCTCTTGACTTTTTCCTGTCCTTTACCCATTGAATTAGAATGTTTTTCCTTGGGAATTTCAAAAGTTTGTTGGTTGGTAAATTCACTATCTCTTTCAGCACAGACATCACATTTAAAGTTGTCACTAGTTGATGAGAATCCCAAGCCACTTTTATCACCACTGACTTTTTGGGACTCAAATATATTCTCCATAGTGACACGAGAATTGGACCACTCATTTGAAATCTTTTTAAGATCAGTAATTTGAGCAACCAATTCATCGTTTTGAACTTTAAGAAGCGAGTTATGTTCTGTTAGAAAAGTGTTTTTAACAGTAAGAGGAGTCATGCTCTTTATCTGCTCCTTAAGGAGGGTGAGTTCAGATTTAAGTAGAGATTTCTCGGTCTTAAGCTGGGAAATTTCATCACATGATAGTGCTAAAGCTTCCTTCATACTATCAAATCTAGTAATTACCTTTTCAGCCTTTTTGAACAATTTTTCTTGTTCAGCAATCACTTCATCATCATTGATTTTGGAGATTGGAGCAGTTGGTTCAACCTGTGGTCTAATGTATGCTCCTTTTCTCAATTTGTTCCTTGCTCCAAGATCACATCGTGAGAATAGCAATCCACCATCGTTTTGAGCCGGAGTGAGAAATCCTTGTTCAACGAGCTCGCTGATGGTTGGTCCTTTCTTCTTTTTCACTTCTTGAAAACCTGCAGATTTCTTGATAGGTTTATTCAAGGCATTCATATCAGGAACATCCTTGGAGAAGTCATCATCAGAATCATAAGCATTAACTTCATCATCATTTGCCATCAAACAGACGAGTCCATCATCGGAATCTTCATCGCTCTCATCGGAGTCTGTTTCAATCCAAGTGTTGTGCTCATTTGCTGGTGCTTCTTCTTCAGCAACCATTCCCTTGTGACGAGTGAACTTGGGAGTGAATTTGGGAGTATGGCTGCTCTTCTTCTGCATATATTCAAATTTGGGGATCGGGCAGCTTGATGCAAAATGTCCGGGTTTCCTGCAATTAAAACAAACAATATCTTCTTTCCTTTTTGAATCACTGCTCCTTGAAAACTTTTGAGGAGCTTTGCTGGTAGATCCTTGAAATTTGTTGGTTGAGCCGGGTCTTGAGAATTTTCTGAATTTTTGAAATTTCTCACAAATAAAGCGAAGTCTTCATCATCCATGTCTAATAGCTCAGAAGTAGAAATTTTGGGATCGGAGCTTTTCTCATCTTGTACAGGCGCAGGAGTAGGCGCAGGTGTAGGCGCAGCTTCTCTGTGCGCCATCATAGCCATAGATTTTGACTTTCCTTCAGTTTCGCTGATTCGTTGGAGTTTGAGTTCGTAAACTTTGAGATTTGCATATAGGTTCCTTAAAGTCCAAACATCTAAAGTTCCAGCGTCTTCAAGAGCGCTATATTTATGTAGGTATCTTGATCCAAAAGCTTGTAGAAAATTTACATTCAAATCTTTGTTGGTAAACTTCATGCCAAGTGAAATACATAGATTGATAATTTCACAGTAGCGTTCATAAGTTTGCCTCAAGTTTTCACCGGGAGTTGAGAGAAATTGTTGAATCTCTTTTGTACTTCGTATTTCTTGTTCTCCTTGCAGACGGTGTCTCCTTCAATATGCTCTTCAATAGCATCTCATAACTCATTTGCAGTAGCACAATGCATGACTTGTTGTTTCATAGCCGTGCTTAGAGTGCTCAAGAGAATGTTTCTTGCTTTGCCATCATTTGCAACTCTTCTAATTTCTTCCTCGGTCCATTCTTCCCTTGGTTTTAGAACTGTAGGTTGAGCAGCGTTGGTGCGTGGATTTGGATTCGCCTTCATCGGAATATAAGGTCCATAAACGACGGTGTCATGGAGCCTTTCATCGATTGAGTTGAGATGAGTCAATATGCTGAATTTCCACACGTCAAAATGATCTTCATCAAAGACCGGAACGTGAGTGTAGTTTGCAGTTGCCATAGGTTTTGAGTTTGCCATTTAGAATCAGCACCAAGCTGTTAAGCTTGAAAAACGAAAAATGTTTTATAAAGGTGTTTGCTCTGATACCACTTGTTGGTCCCAAAAGGGCAACAAGGGTATGAAAAATAGCTAGAGGGAGGGTGAATAGCTGTTTTAAAATTCTTTTCGTACCCTTGAAAAACTCAATTGCAAATGCGCACTTTATCAAGTAAGCGTTATGAAATGCGCCTAAGTGAGTGAGTGAAATGCACAGCGGAATTTAGTAATGAAAATAGGCGCAAAGTGTGATAAAGGGGCGCACACACACTCTACGTATTTTGGCTCAAAGTGATTGAAATAGGGAACTAAGGCAAATGATATATCAACACAACACAATTCAGTTCAATCAATCTACAATGAGTAAACAAGCAAATAGTGAGTGAAAATAATAACTTGAAAGAAATAACAAGATAATAACACAAGCTATTTGGAGAGGTTCGATCAATGAAAGATCTACGTCCTCTACCAAGATGGTTAGTCTTGGATTTCTAATGGAGATCTTATATAATGAGAGAGTGTTACAAATTACAACTTTTGAGCTTCTACACTAACTCAAGATCTAATATTCTAAGAATGAACAAATCCAAAACAATAACCGGTGTATCTCTAAAAGATGGATCTAAATGATCAAACTTAAAGAGGTGCGTGTGTGATTTTAGTATCAAGGCTCTTTAGATCTTTATGATTTAGAGCACAATGAAACTAAAGTGTTATAGCTTGAAGATCTGGGCTAAGGATGAAGGTATGAAGATGTTCTTGAGGAAATCTGGAAAAACGAAGGCAATCTTCAAATCTTCAACAAATGCTTTGAGAGAGAAATTCTTGGAATTCTTAGCAAAACTCAGCAACTTCAAAATGTTGAAGTTATAGGGTATTTATAGTGAACTTCAAAAAACTAGCCGTTGGAAATCCTTGTGGATAAGATGAGCTGTCGCTCGTTGATTGGAGTATGCATATATTATGGCCATTTTGACACTCAACATAAATATGACCGTTGAGGACACGTGTCAATAGATTAGGCGCATATGTATCTTTTAACCACCGTTGGATCATTGGCGTAATTTGAATTCTCTTCAAGTTTTTGAGTCTTCAATAAATCACTGTTGAATAAACACTTTGAGGCGCGTTTGAGCCAAGAGGCGCATTGAGCCAAGAGGCGCACAGTAAGTGTGCGCTTAAATCAAGGGGCGTAGAGGCGCGTAACATAGCTAGGAAGAAATCCTTGTGTGCGCGTTTCTGAGAGGCGCATGGCGCGAATGAAGAAAGGCGCATGGCGCATAGCGCAGAGGGCGCATATGCACGGCTCAAACTCACTGAGTGATTTTTCTTTGAGTCTTGATCTTCTTGCCCTATTTCTAAGCATATTCTATAACAATGGACAACCTAAAAAAATGAAGTATAAATACTTCTTACATGAGGGTCTAAAGTCCATGAAATAAAACTTAGGTGATGGATCAATCAAATCTAATAAATCCTATTACATTAAAACTGAGATATATGTGGGCATACCCAACAAAGCTGCATCGTCATATTTACATCAGTTGGATGATTGCAGTCGTTGGGTTGTTGGCAGGGGAGATATCAGATTTTGGACTGATAATTGGTGTGGGGTTCGACTTGGAGGTCCGCTTCCTGAAGATCAACTTTTGACAGTGAGAGATGGTATTCAGGTTTTGGAGGACATGCTTCAGTTTATCCCGCAGGATCTACATGGAAATGTTCGTAGGGTGCATATTGATGAGCATAGTGAGGATCGTCCGGTCTTCACTCTTACAAAAATGGGAACTTTTGAGACAGCTGCATGGTGGGATTATATTCGGGTCCGCAGCCCTTTGGTGGAATGGGGTGCTAAGGTTTGGCATCCCAACATCCCTACAAAGGTCAGTGGTTTCTGGTGGAGGGCTATGCACAATGGTCTTCCGGTGGATGCAAAATTGGAGTCTCGGGGCTTCAATATCCCATCTCGATGTGTGTGCTGTCCTGGAGGTGGTCATAGGGAGACTCTTAATCATTTACTTCTACAGTCGGCGATTGCGCAGTCTGTTTGGAGGCATTGGGTTAGTCTTTTCCCTTTGACTCATAATTATATTGATTTACATCATTTGTGGACTGTTTGGTGTGGTGGACAGTCAAAGCGCCGACAGGTTGGTTTAGTTCGTATGGGTATTATGCTTTTTACTTGTTGGGAGATTTGGAAAGCAAGGTTTAAATCGATTTTCGAAGGAACTGTTATGAATAGTGCCAAAATTGTGGATGGGGTTAAAATTCTCTTATTGAGATGTGCTCATTCCTAGTCCCGAAAGGGGCTCCTAGTGGGAATGACCGTGACTTGTTGGAGAGCTTAGGCCTCAAAGTGGCAGAGCATAAGTTTAGGCGGCAGAGGCTGTTGAGATGGGAGCCTTCGCGCTCTCATGTTTTTACTTTGAATACGGATGGTTTCGCGATAAACGGCCAGTGCACGGGTGGTGGTATTATAAGGGATGGTATGGGGGCTTTTGTTTGTGCCTTTTCACACTACTACGGAGATGGAACCAACATGAAGGCGGAGATCTTTGCTTTACGTGATGGCCTGCGCTTATGTCATTCTTGGGGTTTACTTTCTGTTCAGGTAAACTCAGATTCCTTAGTAGCTGTGAATATTTTAAAAGGGCGAAATAATTGTCCGTGGCAATACACGTATGAATTGCGGGAATGTGAAAGTTTGATTGGAGGGTATGAGTTACGTCATGTTCTTCGTCAAGCAAATGGGGTTGCGGATAGATTGGCTTTTGAAGCTCATATTCATAAAACGGTTTGGACATATGGATCGTCAAGGGAGCTTCCACGGAGTGTCTTGGACGCGTTACGTTTTGATGAAAGTGGATACTATGTTGGGCGTCGATAATTATTTGATGTTGTTGGTGTTTGCTGCGGCTTGGTTATGGTGTTTGGTTCTGTGGAATAGTTTCTTGAGTGCAAGGAAGGCATACGGACTCGTTTCGGTTGTAAAAGAGGCACACGGGCCCGTGTCTTGGACTTTTGATGAATCATTGGGCTCATTTGAATTTATTAGGATTGTTCTTTGGTTTAATTTTTTCAGGCTTTTATTTTTTAGATGGTTTTACCTTTTGAGGAGTTGGTTTATTTTTTGGATTTCGAGGTCCGGCTCCATATCCGGCAATGAGTCGGGTGGTTGTCCCCCTCTTGTTCTTATATTTTATAATTAATAAAATCTTCCCAGGTGCCGCCCTGGTTTCTAAAAAAAAAAAAAATAAGGAGGGGACATTGTATTTGGCGAATAACACCAAGGATAGTATCGCGGTGGCGTTAGCCAAGGGTGATACGGATTTGTGGCACTGTCGATTGGGTCACATGAGTGAGAAGGGGATGAAAGTACTTTGCTTTAAGGGATTACTACCGGGTTTGAAGACAGTTAACGTGGGGATCTGCGAAGATTGTGTGTTTGGCAAACAGGCGAGAAGCAACTTCTCGAGGACAGGTAGGGCTTTGAGGGAAGCAAAGTTAGAATTGGTTCACACAGATTTGTAGGGGCCGGCCCCGGTAACTTCTCTAGGTGGTGCGGCATATTACATGTCGTTTATTGATGATTCGACAATGAAGGTCTGGGTTTATTTCTTGAAACACAAAGATGAGTCATTCGAGGTGTTTAAGAAATGGAAGGCGTTGGTGGAGAATCAGACGGGGCTTAAGCTCAGACAATGGTGAGGAGTATGAGCTCGTGGAGTTCAAGGAATATTGTGCAGCGAATGGCATTCGTATGGTGAAAACACCAAAGGGCACACCTCAACATAACGGGGTTGCAGAGAGGATGAACATGACATTGAACGAGCGGGCTAGAAGTATGAGGTTGAAGTGTGGACTTCCGAATACATTCTGGGCATATGCGGTTGACACGGCGGCTTTCTTGATCAATAGGGGACCATCGGTACCATTGGGGAATGAAATTCCAAAGGAAGCATGGAGTGGCAAGCAGGTAAATTTGTATTTTCTTCGCATATTTGGCTTCGTTTCATATGTTCATATTGATTCTGCTGATAGAACTAAATTAGATGCTAAGTCTGTAAAGTGTACGTTTATTGGTTATGGCGGGGATGACTTCGGGTATAAGTTTTGGGATGACCAAAATCATAAGGTTATTCGTAGTCGGGATGTCATATTTAATTAGCAGGTTTTGTACAAGGACAGAAAGGGGGCATATTATGGGATTAGTTCGGAACCATAGATTGTTGAGGTAGATATTCCAGACTCGGGTGGGAGCAGGACGGTTCATGATGACCAAGATCAGGGGGTCACTGAAGATGAACCACGTACTCCAGGACCGGATATTCCGCTGCGCAGATCCAGCAGATTGCGTGGATCTCCTGATAGGTATTCTCCTTCGAATTGCTATTTGTTGTTAACAGATAGTGGTGAACCGGAGTGTTATGCGGAGGCTGTTCGTAGTGCACTTGGTGATAAGTGGAAAGCTGTGATGGATAATGAGATGGACTCATTGAAGACCAATGAAACTTGGGAGTTGATTAAACTGCCTAAGGGGAAGAAGGCATTGCATAACAAGTGGGTTTACAGGATAAAGGAGGAAGCAAACGACAGTAAGTGTTACAAGGCAAGGTTGGTTGTAAATGGGTTTCAGCAAAATATGGTATTGACTACACCGAGGTCTTCACTCCTGTTGTGAAGATGACCACTATCAGAATGGTTCTCGGGATAGTAGTTGCAGATAATTTACCATAACAAACAAGGATTTTTAACTAAAAAAACCCTGATAAAACAATTTGGTCCATACTGAACCTAGTAATTAAGAAATGTTTCAAGAATAATCAACATGATTAATTACAAGAATAAATTTACCATAACAAACAAGGATTTTTAACTAAAAAAATCCTGATAAAACAATTTGGTCCATACTGAACCTAGTAATTAAGAAATGTTTCAAGAATAATCAACATGATTAATTACTCATCAAACTCTTATTTTTACCCCCTACACACATTATACTTCTCAATTATCATAAGGTGGCCTTGCAATCGAAACCATCTTAAAAAACGCTTCAAACACCTCCGTCGTCGGAATCACATCCTTAACAACATCATGTTCAAGCATTTTCTCGGACCATTTCACAAATTCCGGCGTTGTGGTCGCATCGAACAAATTTATCGGCAAAATATTGTCGAGATATTTGAGCCATCCCAAGTAACAACCCATGGATATGTCAAGGAACCCGATTTCGTCTCCCCCGAAATAAGCCTTCCCTTTACTACATTTCACAAATGCCTCTTCTAATAGCCCCAAACCTTCCACAATTTTCTTCAAGTACACCGCTTGTCTTTCCTTATCCGGTGTCCTTCTTAGCTCTTCGAAAATGCCCACCAATACTATATATCATAAATTTATAAAAACGTCATTTGTCAGTATGACGTAAGTTTTGTGTAGATGGTATATTTTTTATACCATCTACTCATAAAATGAAAAAAAAAAAAATAAGTGGGACACGAAAGCTCGACTGGATAGAGAAAAGACGTACCTGATCAATATAGACTTGCCAAAATTTAGCAGTGGTGCGATCAAGAGGATCAGATGGGAGTATCAATGGGCCATCGGGTTTAATCTGATCGATGTATTCTACTATTAGAGCGGACTCACAAATGGGGTTATCGTTGTGGATAAGAACCGGAACTTTCTTATGAACAGGGTTGGATTGAAGCAATAGATCACTTTTTGCAGGGAATTTCTCTTCTAAGAGTTCATAGTCAATGGACTTGAATTTGAGAGCAAATATAACTCGTGTTACATATGGACTTCCAATTGCTCCCACAAGCTTAAATTCACCTTTGCCCATGATTTTAGCTTTGATGTAGATTTTAGATTGAGGAAATGAAGTATTTATAGATAAATAATTTAGTTGAGCTTGGACATTTTCCACATTAAGGGGAAGGGCCTAATAAAAGGGTTACATCTGACTTGGTTGAGATCATGACACTTTGAAGATTTAGCCAGATAAATGGTGAATTTACAGTTGTTAATTACAAGTAGTTCCTTAAAGTACGCAACAATCAATCCAAATTTAATTACTATCACAAGGCATACTTAAACCAGATTAATTTCAATTAATCCCTCCGTATCAGAATGATTTTCTCACTTTTTTTTTTCCGTTAGGCCAAAATACATTTACCCCCCCAAAGTATCCACCGAATCCCACTTTGCCCCCCAGCGCCAAATTTGTCCCACTTTGCCCCCCAAAGCTTCAATTTGTCCCACTTTCCCCCCCAGCTCCAGACTTTGCACCCCAGCACTAACGAATGTTAGAAAATTTAACAGAATAGGTAACGATTGGACTATTTTGTAATGCTTATTAGTTTTTAAGGGTCAAAATGCAAAGTTTCAAATATTAAGTACTAAAAATTTATTTATTTTTCCAAATATTTAACATTATCTTAAATCATAAATAATTAATTAGTCTTGAAACTAATACTAATTTTATGCTAATTTTTTTTTTTTTTAAATATGAAATTATTTTTTCTAAATAAATGAAATTTATTTTTTTAATAAAACTAAAAATTAAGTATGTTTTTTTTATTTTTTAAATAAAAATATTTAAAAAAATAAAAAATAAAAAATTCTAAAAAAACATTGTAAAGTTTTATTTATATTTTTAAAAAATATAAAATAAAACTTTTAAATTGTAATTTTTGTAAGAATTTTATTTAAAAAAAAATTAAAACATTATAGCCTTTTTTTTTATTTTAGAAAAATATTGTATTTTTTTGTTTGTTGAAAAAAGTACAATATTCTTTTAAATATTTTTATTTAAAAAATAAAAAAAACAGACTTAATTTTTAGTTTTATTAAAAAAATAAATTTCATTTATTTAGAAAAAATAATTTCATATTTTTTTTAAAAAAAAAAATTAGCATAAAATTAGTATTAGTTTCAAGACTTATTAATTATTTAAGATTTAAGATAATGTTAAATATTTGGAAAAATAAATAAATTTTTAGTACTTAATATTTGAAACTTTGCATTTTGACCCTTAAAAACTAATAAGCATTACAAAATAGTCCAATCGTTACCTATTTTGTTAAATTTTCTAACATTCGTTAGTGCTGGGGTGCAAATTCTGGAGCTGGGGGGGAAAGTGGGACAAATTGAAGCTTTGGGGGGCAAAGTGGGACAAATTTGGCGCTGGGGGGCAAAGTGGGATTCGGTGGATACTTTGGGGGGGTAAATGTATTTTGGCCTTTCCGTTTCCGTTATTACGAATGAATGAAATGTGAGCAATATTTTTAGGTTGATTTGATTATACTAATGAATAAGGTACTACAACTTGGGAGTTTCTAAAATTGAGCTACTTGCTTAACACGCAATCATTTATGTAACAACGTTCGAGTTTATCAAAGTTCAAATTCCACGAACATATCGTGTAATGGTGTCAACTTAATTAGGGAATATTCGTGGTTAAGTCGAAGAAAATTGATGAATAAAACAAACCTGAACACTCGCCTTTGAGTTAGGTTTATTTCGGACATTTTTCGTCCTCATACTTCATTATATGCATTACGCAACTAAATTTGATCGACTACTTAAAGATTCAATTACTCTCACCTGAAATCCGTCATCGGTGGATGTGTATGTGTTTTATGGCGGGTTTTAATGCATGGTTTTTGGTAAATTGCTATTTCCTATTAAGGGTTTTCATCGTTGATTGGTTTTTTTTTTTTTTTTTTGTAACTTGTGTTCTTAACATGATACTAAGATTTTATTATAACAGTAAATATATATCATTATAGCAATTTTACTTTAGAAATCTAAAATTATTACTCCCTCACCCCCAATGTTGTTCTCGCCTCTTTTTTTTTATGTTAGTTAGAAGGAGTTTTGAGCAATAATTTTATTTAACTTAAATATCTTAACTAAACCATAAAACTTATTATTAGTAGTATTAATTGTAATTGTGTATCAACAATAATAAATTTTATATAACGTTTCTTCATACTAATGTAAAAAAAAAAGGGAACAACATTTTAATACAGAAGAGTATTATATATTGCTATATAGTTATGTAGATTTACTATCATAATTAATGCTTATCTTATGTTCTAAAATTACACACACAAAAAAAAAAAACGAATGTTCATTAATATACCCACTTGGAGAGTATTTTAGCTGAATTTGTGGCTTATATTTAGCTTATAACATTGACTTGTGATACATTACAGCATTGGTACTAATATGTTGAGTGTTAACGTTTCATCATTAAATATTTGTTTGAGCATGCTTAACCATTGATCAAGTGACCATAATAGTTTCTAGAAAATAACACTAATTTGATGTTGTATACTCCCTCCGTCTCAAAATAGATGTCGTTTTGAAAGTTATTTTTTGTCTCAAAATACATGTCGTTTTACTATTTTCAATGCTATTTTGTTGTTGTATACCAACTCTACCCTTATTAATGATAGTGGACTATCTCTTAAACAGTTATTTAATTGCCTAGGTAATTGCATTACTTTAGGGGTATATAAGACTTTTTCACATACATTAATTGTATTTCTTAATATGTGTAAAGTGGTTGAAACGACATCTATTTTGAGACGGAGGGAGTACTAAGTACTGGGAATTTGTTACAGAATTTGTACAGACGAAGTTAATTGCACACAGATTAATAAATAGGTATCATAATTACGTTACGTTCGGAGAAATAGTACTACAGCAAAATACTCATCATAATAATCACGAAAAAAAAAAAGAGCATTAAATGTTGGAGAATAGGAAGAGTTCTTTTATTTCTCACTTAGTCACTCTAAACATTCTTTGTTTCCAGCTTTTCCTTCACTCTGCAACCATAACAAAAGACTCCCCATAATAATCACGAAAAACGTGAATTGCTCATTTAAAAGAGCTCAATGTTCGTAACTCATACACAAGCATCAAGGGCCAAGGGGTCTTATGCATAAATTGATGGATAATTTACAAGTAAAATAAAATAAAATATGAAAAAAAAAATTGAAAAATCATACTGGGCCACATTTTGGGCAAAAAAACTTTTTTATTCTTATGCTTAGTGCTTAAATCACTTAAATTATTACTAAGACTACTGGATTTTTGCAGTATAATAAAGTATAATAAGTAGCCCAAATACTTCATACTCCTTCCGTCTCAAATTTGAATAACCTTTTCATATTTTATATAATTGGCATGTTTTAGCCAACTAATTATTTCGCCTTAACAATTATTACTCCTATTTTCATCTATATTTTTTTACATAGGAAATTGATTAAAAACTTGACTTTCTTTGGAATAGTATTTTGTCCGTGCGTTTAACGCACGGGTGTAACACTAGTTGGTACTAATATGTTGAGTGTTAACGTTCCATTTTAATTGGTGTATTTTAGCTGTCAGAACTCAAAGAGATGCATAAAGTCATACTCCGTATATAATAGGAATATTACGGGAACAATCTTAATTAAAAGTCACTTGAAGGTTTCGGTTTGTTGTACACCTTCCGTTATGAAAAGTTAGTCTCTATTTTTTCATTCTTACTACAAATAAATTTTGAGTAATTGTTTAGGCTACTTTTAACTATCTTAATAATGAGAATCTAAAAACTAGTATTCACTGCATTATGGTGTATTAATATTAAGTTTTAAATTTTCATTAGCATAAATAAAAGTAGTCTAAATTATTGCTTAAAGTTCATTCGTAATAACAACGTAAAAAAAAAAAAAAAACTAACTTTTTAGGACAACAGGAGTAAAATGATCTTCTCACTTCCATTATTACGAATGAAAATTAACCAATAATTTTAATTTGATTTATCTATCTTAATGAAAATTTAAAACTTACTGTTAATGGTGTATGAAAAAAAAGTAAGAAAAATTATTTTGAAGTATGGCCACAGAAGGAGTAATAATTATCCTTTATTTCCTCTTAAAAAATTGAGTTTTATAATTGAATAAAAAACCAAAAGCAAGTATTGACTACACGAAAAGAACACCATATGTATATGCATAAGAATCCAAAGTTGCATGAATAAACCTAAAAAAAACGATCCACAATAACTGACCAAACCATGAAGAGAAATTAAGTTTTCTCGTTTCTAATTACGTTGATCCACTTCTAGTATACTTCTCTTGATAAATTACCCTTGAAATTGTTAAATCGTTGTTGTCATTATAATAACGTGATATGATATGACAGTTTTAATATACTCTTTTTTGCACGTAAAGATAGTTTTACTTTAATTTTTATGGTCAATTTAAATTAATTTTGATAATATATAACTGTTGCAACAATTATTTCTCATTGGAAACCAACATATCATGCTTCGACTATATAAAGATCCTAGACTACCTCTCTTATTGTTAATTGGTTTTAAGATAAAACCTCTTTCTTCATCATGGCCCTTTACACGTGCGAGCTCAAAAAGAGACCCATGAAAATTTAAAAATGTGCGAGCCTAAAAGAGGGCACTGTCGCGCCCCGTACCCGTGGTCCTACATGGCCCCACGCTCGGGACGCGCACGGAAGACGTCATAAATCACATTTAACAAAAACTTTTCGAAAACTATCATAAAGATAAACAATATTCACTTTGGAGTGCAAAACCTCCACTTACTTTCAAATAACTTTCACAACTAAGATACTTGGCATGAAGGCCTACAATAACTTACACAAAAGGATGAACACCAAAATTATCCAAAAATAGGTGTTACAAGATCAAGTCACGGATACACTACCCATTAAGGTTATACATTTACATAATGTAACCTTTACAAACATACACAAAAGAATTTACCACCTCGACGCATTCCTTGTGATAAGTGACCTATCCCGGATGCACGCCCTTATCTAAAACGGTAAACAAATAAGGGGTAAGATAAAATCTCAGTAAGCTACTAATATGCAACTACATTTCATGCCAACATGATAATCACAAAGGAACAATCAATAGGCAGTCACATATGCATATAACACAAAGATATAGTCCACTCATCACATAACACATAATGCGGAAATAAACACTCATAAGTGGATACTGAGCCAAGGTTCTATAAACGGAACACCATCCTTTGAGAAGAGTCCGTTGAGCAGCATGAACGAGCTGAAGCCGGTTCCGGAACCAAGTAACAACAACAACCAGTAGTGGGGGAAATAACACAAAGTCATACCCCCAAGCCAATAGCTAGAATACTCACCATAAGAGCTAGCTCATCCCAACCACGATCACGGGAAGGGGCATCCCACTCAAGGCCACTGAACATGGGGAAACTGGGTTACCAGTGAAGTACATTATACTGGACTCGGCTCGTGCCATTATAATATACATCACTGCCCAAAACAAACACAACAATGCCAGCTGGACTCTATACAAGCACATAGTAATAAATACTCGCTTGAAACAACAACGGGGCATTGATTCCAAAGTAGGGAACCAAGCCAAATTCATCACAAGGGATGCAAACTAATTCTCATGAAGAGATCAATCAACAACAACATCACACTTGAAGTTACTCAAAAAGAGCAAAATGGTTACACACCTTAACACATTACAATCATGATCACAAACGAACCCAAACCAACACTCTCAACCAATACTTAGACATTTCATTTAATAAACCCACTCATCTCGAAGTACTCAAAAAGAGCTTTAAAACGATAGCTTACGCACATAAAACGGAGTCCGGGTGAGAAAGTTATGACTTAACGAAGATTGAACGAAAAACGAGCAATTACCAGAGCAGGGGAGGGGAAGCGCGCGCCTCACACCAAGGGGATGCGCGCGCCTCCTGAGATCAGAAGGAACATCAACCAAATGGGAAGCGAGGAAGCATACGCCTCCCTAAAAAGGATGCGCACGCCTTCTTAGACCAGGAGGACATAGCCAAAAGGAAGATTGAGGGTGCGCGCGCCTCAGACCAGAGGAAGCGCGCGCCTCCTTCGCCGCACAGAGAAGATCTGCAGAAACTCCTGGGTTCTTCCAAAATTCTTACCCAAATTAACCCAACTTTACACCCAACGAATTCAACCCTTCTATTTGCATACCCAAGCACTCAACATGACATAGAAGTCTACAAGAACTCAACAACATCAACTAAGGACCCAAACCAAGGTTTAAAGCTCAACATTTCCCAAAATTCACAAAAGATGATCAAAGATACAAATCAACATTTAAATTCACAACTAAACATTAAATCATCATCCAATGTTCACACAAAACATAAATGACCAATTTTAAGCTAAAAGGGGGCTTAGTAACTTACCTCAAAGGAATCCAAACTCAACCAAATCAACTTCTATTAAGCTTCCCACGAACCTATCGACGATCTAGACGTTTGATATAACATAAACAATGAGAGGAAATGGGGGGAAGATGAATGAAATGAAGAGAGAAGGAAGAGGAGAGATTTTTACCTTCTACAACCCAAGGAGAGAGAGAGGAATGGCTGAGAATGAGGAGTGAGTGAGGGAGGTAAGGTGAGGTGAGGTGAGGTGAGGGAGAAGGTGAAATAATTCAAAAATTTGCACTTAGCCCCCTCCTCCATTACTTACCCAAAAAACGAATACTTCCTACTAACAACTAAGACCCAATAATTCTATACTAGCACAAAAATCAATTAAATGCTAAGCATAAAATATTATAACACACAAAATGCACACCTAAATTTTTAATTAAATAAATAATTAAATAAACAGTTAAGCAAGTAAACAATTAAATAATTATTTATTACTAAAAAAAAATAGAGACGGGGTTTCGGGTCGTGACATTCACTCCCCCTTAAAGAAAATTCGACCCGAATTTTAACACTTACCAAGATTTTCGAATAACCACGGATACTTCCGTTCCATCTCATCCCGCAATTCCCAAGTCGACTCCTCAACTTCGTGATTCCTCCATACCACTCTAACTAGGGCAATGCTCTTGTTCCTCAACTCTTGCACCTTGGTATCAATCACTCGAATTGGTTTCTCCTCATAAGACATATTCGGTTCAATATCTTCCGGTACTTCTGACAACACATGAGACGGATCATACACATATTTACGAAGCGCTGAAACATGAAATACATTATGAAATCGGCCCAAAGAAGGCGGTAACGCAAGACGATAAGCAAGGTTCCCAACTCTATCTAATATCTCGAAAGGCCCAATAAACCTTGGAGCAAGCTTTCCCTTCTTACCAAACCTTCGGATTCCCACCTTCGGAGACACTTTCAAAAACACGAAGTCGCCCGACTGAAACTCGAGATCTCGCCTCCGGTGGTCGGCATAGTTCTTATCTCTACTTTGAGCGGTGATTAGACGATTTCGAATAAGCTTTACCTTTTCTACCGAATCATTAACCAAGTCGACACCCCAAATCTTAGCTTCCCCGACTTCATCCCAACAAATAGGAGACCGACACTTCCTACCATACAAAGCTTCGTAAGGAGCCATCTCGATACTCGATTGAAAACTGTTGTTATAAGCAAACTCCACTAAAGGTAAATGAGTATCCCAAGAATCATCGAAGTCGATCGAACAAGCCCGTAACATGTCTTCAAGAATCTGAATCGTTCTCTCCGATTGACCATCGGTTTGTGGATGAAAAGCCGTGCTAAAGCTCAATTCAGAACCCAAAGCCTTCTGAAACGCCTGCCAAAACCGAGATGTAAATCTAGGATCCCGATCAGAAACAATACTAACAAGAACCCCATGCAATCTCACGATCTCGTTGATATACGAAGTCGCAAGCCTTTCCATTAAATAGCTAATCTCGATAGGTAGAAAATGAGAAGACTTTGTCAATCTATCAACAACCACCCAAACGGCATCGTGCCTTCTCCTCGTACGCGGTAATCCGGTCACAAAATCCATCGTCACATGTTCCCATTTCCATTCCGGTATCTCAAGAGGTTGAAGTAACCCCGCGGGTCTTTGATGCTCCGCTTTAACCTGTTGGCAAGTCAAACACTTCGATACGTAATCCGCTATTTCCCGCTTCATGCCACTCCACCAGAAATGCTGTTTCAAATCCCGATACATTTTGGTACTCCCGGGGTGAATAGTATACTTCGACTTGTGGCCCTCATCCAGAACTTGGCGCTTTACTCCTTCCACATTAGGAACACACAAACGACCTCTAAAGTTCAAAACCCCTTCAGAACTAAGAGAAAACCCTTCAAACTTTTTGTCCCCAATCTTACTCGAAATCTTCATCAACTCGGGATCATCCTTCTGAGCACCCTTAATTTGTTGAATTAAGGCAGGTAATACCTTAATGTTCGCAAAGATAGCCCCATGCTTGGATTCATAAGGACCCCAATCTCGAACATCTTCCAGCATTTTCCATTCACGCACCATCAATGAAGCTACATAAGACTTCCGACTAATGGCATCGGCGACCACATTTGCTTTACCCGGATGATAAGAAATGGTGCAATCAAAATCCTTCAACAATTCCATCCATCTGCGCTGTCTATTGTTCAACTCCTTTTGCGAGAAAAGATACTTCAGACTTTGGTGATCGGTAAAAATCTCAAACTTTGCTCCATATAAATAATGCTTCCACTTGTGCAACGCAAAGACAATAGCCGCAAGATCCATGTCATGGGTAGGATAATTCTGCTCACTCGGAGTCAACTTCCTTGAAGCATACGCAATCACTTTCCCATTTTGCATTAAAACGCAACCGAGGCCTTCTTTAGAAGCATCACTATAAATAACCAATTCATCTTTCCCATTTGGTAACACAAGTATAGGAGCGGTGGTCAACCTCCTTTTCAACTCATCGAAACTCGATTGACATCTTTCTTCCCACACAAACGGCACGTTCTTTCTGGTCAACTGAGTCAACGGGGTAGAAATTTTGGAAAATCCCTCAATAAATCTTCTATAGTACCCGGCTAAGCCCAAGAAACTCCGAATCTCCGTAACTGATTCCGGCCTCTTCCAATCCACAATAGCTTCAATTTTTGAAGGATCTACGGATATCCCTCCATTAGAAACCACGTGCCCCAGAAAAGAAACTTCCTCGAGCCAAAAGGCACACTTACTGAACTTCACAAACAATTGCTTCTCCCGAAGAATAGATAGGACCATTCGCAAATGTTGTTCGTGCTCCTCCCGAGACTTCGAATAAACTAGAATGTCATCGATAAACACCACCACGAAAGTATCAAGATACGGCTTAAAAACCCAATTCATCATATCCATAAATACCGCAGGAGCGTTCGTTAACCCGAAAGGCATAACAAGGAATTCATAGTGCCCATACCTACTACGGAAAGCAGTCTTGGGAACGTCTTCCGAACGAATTTTCAACTGGTGATAGCCACTCCTCAAATCAAGCTTCGAAAAGACAACCGACCCCTGAAGCTGATCAAACAAGTCATCAATATGGGGAAGAGGATATTTATTCTTTATGGTTACCTGATTTAGCTTCCTGTAATCGATACACAGCCTCAAAGATCCATCTCTCTTCTTGACAAACAATACCGGAGCTCCCCACGGTGACACACTAGGGCGGATAAACCCACGATCAAGTAACTCTTGCAACTGCTCCTTCAATTCTTTCAATTCGGCTGGAGCCATTCTATAAGGTGCCGCCGATATAGGAGTTGTACCTGGAAGCAAGTCTATACAAAATTCGATCTCTCTAACAGGAGGCATAGAGTACTCCGTAGAAAACACATCCGGAAATTCCCTAACAATATTTACCTCTTCCACACTAGAAACCTTTTTCGTAGTATCCAGAACACTGGCCAGAAACCCAACACAACCACGGTTCAACAACTTTCTAGCTTTCACATACGAAATAACATGAACCTTTTTACTCAAAGGAATCGCCTCAAAAGAAAATTCAGGGGCATTAGGGGCAGAAAAAGTAACCACCTTTTTAAAACAATCAACAGTAGCATGGTATCGACTCAACCAATCCATACCCAAAATGATATCAAAATCTTGCAATGGCAATATAATCAAATCAGCAAGTAAAACATGCTCACGTATATGCACATCACAATCACGCAATACCTTATCAGTCACCAAACTCTTACCCATAGGGGTAGACACCTCTAATACAAAAGGTAGAAACTCAGGCAAGGAAGACAACTGAGATGAAAAATGCACAGACACATAAGAATGCGAAGAACCGGGGTCTATTAGTGCACGTGCCCTCCTATTAGACATAGAAATAATACCTCCAATCACGTCAGAAGCATTCGAAGCCTGTTGTTGGTTGATGGCGAAGACACGACCTTGCACCTTGGGCTTGCCCGAGGCATCCCTCTTCTGACCCGAAGACGACCCGGTACCACTACCAACTGACTGATTCTTCGGTTTAGGACAATGATATTGAAAGTGACCCAACTGGCCGCAATTCAAGCACTTTCCTTGCTTTTTCCAACACTTCTCCTCGGAGTGTCCTCCCTTTTGACAATAATTGCAAACCCGATTATTCTGACCCCCCGAGGTGTTACCTTGATTCCTATTGCCCTGTTGTCCTTGAGAAGTTCCCCTGAAAAGTGAATACATGTTCTGAGCTCCTCTAGAGTCACCACGATGAGGTTGTGGCTTCCCTTGACCTCCTTGTTTCGCTACACTTGTTGATTCCGTTCTCTTTTTATGCTCTACAATGTCCTTCTCCACCTGGTAGGCACGATCAATGGCATCCTGTAGGTCTTGGAATTTGTGGGAGGTGAGTTGGGTTCTGATCACGGTTTTCAACCCTTTGACAAACCTCGAGGTCTTCCTTTCTTCAGTCGAAACCATGTAATTGCAATAGCGAGCCAATTCCGTGAATTTGGCAACATACTCGGCCACCGTCAACAAGTTTTGTTCCAAGCTAAGAAACTCGGATTCCTTCCTATCTTGGTCCACCTTAGGAATGAAATGCTCTTTGAACTTTTTCTTGAACGTCTCCCAAACATGGGGTACCCGTGCTTCCTCCCAACTAGCTTTCAACGATTTCCACCAATACTCTGCGCCTCCAACTAGCTTGTAGGTCGCAAATCTTACCCTATCCTCATCGGAGCTTTGCAAGACCTCAAAGATCTTTTCCATAGACTCAACCCACCTTTCCGCTGTAGCCACATCTGATCCTCCATCAAACTCTGTCGGTTTCATCCTCAGAAATTGTTCCAGTCCAGTCCTCGGAACCAATGGTGCCTCTCTACGATTGTTATCATTCATGGTTTTCAATGCCGCCTCGAATATCCCTTGAAACATTGCTAGGGCTTCTTCCCTTGCATTTCCCTGTTCGGCAGGTCCACCCTGTTCATTATCAGACCCGACCATGATTACCGAGTACCTGCATAAGACACTCATCGTTACTCACTCCATACTCGATTACCCTCCTAGGTCCTTTAGTCACTCTAGACTATCTACAACCTAGCTCTGATACCAACTGTCGCGCCCCGTACCCGTGGTCCTACATGGCCCCACGCTCGGGACGCGCACGGAAGACGTCATAAATCACATTTAACAAAAACTTTTCGAAAACTATCATAAAGATAAACGAAATTCACTTTGGAGTGCAAAACCTCCACTTACTTTCAAATAACTTTCACAACTAAGATACTTGGCATGAAGGCCTACAATAACTTACACAAAAGGATGAACACCAAAATTATCCAAAAATAGGTGTTACAAGATCAAGTCACGGATACACTGCCCATTAAGGTTATACATTTACATAATGTAACCTTTACAAACATACCCAAAAGAATTTACCACCTCGACGCCTTCCTTGTGATAAGTGACCTATCCCGGATGCACGCCCTTATCTAAAACGGTAAACAAATAAGGGGTGAGATAAAATCTCAGTAAACTACTAATATGCAACTACATTTCATGCCAACATGATAATCACAAAGGAACAATCAATAGGCAGTCACATATGCATATAACACAAAGATATAGTCCACTCATCACATAACACATAATGCGGAAATAAACACTCATAAGTGGATACTGAGCCAAGGTTCTATAAACGGAACACCATCCTTTGAGAAGAGTCCGTTGAGCAGCATGAACGAGCTGAAGCCGGTTCCGGAACCAAGTAACAACAACAACCAGTAGTGGGGGAAATAACATAAAGTCATACCCCCAAGCCAATAGCTAGAATACTCACTATAAGAGCTAGCTCATCCCAACCACGATCACGGGAAGGGGCATCCCACTCAAGGCCACTGAACATGGGGAAACTGGGTTACCAGTGAAGTACATTATACTGGACTCGGCTCGTGCAATTATAATATACATCACTGCCCAAAACAAACACAACAATGCTAGCTGGACTCTATACAAGCACATAGTAATAAATACTCGCTTGAAACAACAACGGGGCATTGATTCCAAAATAGGGAACCAAGCCAAATTCATCACAAGGTATGCAAACTAATTCTCATGAAGAGATCAATCAACAACAACATCACACTTGAAGTTACTCAAAAAGAACAAAATGGTTACACACCTTAACACATTACAATCATGATCACAAACGAACCCAAACCAACACTCTCAACCAATACTTAGACATTTCATTTAATAAACCCACTCATCTCGAAGTACTCAAAAAGAGCTTTAAAACGATAGCTTACGCACATAAAACGGAGTCCGGGTGAGAAAGTTATGACTTAACGAAGATTGAACGAAAAACGAGCAATTACCAGAGCAGGGGAGGGGAAGAGCGCGCCTCACACCAAGGGGATGCGCGCGCCTCCTGAGATCATAAGGAACATCAACCAAATGGGAAGCGAGGAAGCGTACGCCTCCCTAAAAAGGATGCGCACGCCTCCTTAGACCAGGAGGACATAGCCAAAAGGAAGATTGAGGGTGCGCGCGCCTCAGACCAGAGGAAGCGCGCGCCTCCTTCGCCGCACAGAGAAGATCTGCAGAAACTCCTGGGTTCTTCCAAAATTCTTACCCAAATTAACCCAACTTTACACCCAACGAATTCAACCCTTCTATTTGCATACCCAAGCACTCAACATGACATAGAAGTCTACAAGAACTCAACAACATCAACTAAGGACCCAAACCAAGGTTTAAAGCTCAACATTTCCCAAAATTCACAAAAGATGATCAAAGATACAAATCAACATTTAAATTCACAACTAAACATTAAATCATCATCCAATGTTCACACAAAACATAAATGACCAATTTTAAGATAAAAGGGGGCTTAGTAACTTACCTCAAAGGAATCCAAACTCAACCAAATCAACTTCTATTAAGCTTCCCACGAACCTATCGACGATCTAGACGTTTGATATAACATAAACAATGAGAGGAAATGGGGGGAAGATGAATGAAATGAAGAGAGAAGGAAGAGGAGAGATTTTTACCTTCTACAACCCAAGGAGAGAGAGAGGAATGGCTGAGAATGAGGAGTGAGTGAGGGAGGTAAGGTGAGGTGAGGTGAGGGAGAAGGTGAAATAATTCAAAAATTTGCACTTAGCCCCCTCCTCCATTACTTACCCAAAAACTAATACTTCCTACTAACAACTAAGTGGTAGGCTAAGTCGCACGCCTACTAAATTAGACCTAAACTTGGCCACTAATAATGTAATTAGGGTAAGTCAGGGTCGATCCACGAAGAACGATGATTTATTCACGAACAGTCACTTGACCAGATTGGGGGTTGATTTTGATTGTAATTAACTCCTAGACGGGAAATTAAACTAAATGTGATTAAAACAATGATTTAAAAGCACTTCAGATTGATTACTATCCCCGTCCTCTAATTCAATTTCATCGGTACTTCTTTTTCTCCGTTAATCCTATTCAATTGATCACGAGATATATTGCAATCTCTGTCTCTTCTTACAGATTAGTTACTAGCAGTGGCACACTCACTAGCAACCCTAATTAATAAATTAATCTAACTGGCACAGTCTAGATCGCAGAATTAATTGATTCAATTTAAGAGACTAAGATCAAAAACGCTTTCTACAATTATTTCATATAGATAATCGTCTAATTTTGCCTACTTCCCGAATTGCTATGGCACATACACAATTCGTGAAGATGCTACGGTGAAAACCCTAATTCTGGCACAGAACAGAGAATTCTAGCATAGATCAACAAATAGAACTAATGGATTGGCCAAATCCACAAACCCTAAATATTAACCTAGATTCAGAACAAGCAAAATTATAAATAGATTAACCAGGAGAATAAGAAAATTACCTCAATTGAATTAAAATAGGTTCAAGATCTCAACCCAAAGCAATGGAGTTTTAGTTCTCCATTAATGGTTTTCAAAAGCTCTAGAGAGAAAAAGAAAAGAACCTCGTATTCCAAGTCCAGAGAGAATAATCAATAACCTAATCTAAAACTAATTCCTAAACTAATCATGACTCCTTTTTAAAATCCCATAAAAATAGAATAATTAAAACTAAAAGAAAAACAAAAACAAAAACAAATTAACAACTCCATGTGCCGAAAATCAGAATTAATGGGATGTCTTCAACATTTTGCAATTCAATCCCTGAAGTCTTCATATTTGCAGTCCAGTCCTCAAACTTTCAGTAATTACAGTTTGGTCCCTGCAACTTCCAGAAATTCTCAGTTCGGTCCTATACTCCTCCGCTTCCTGTTGACTTTGAATTTGACTAGTCTTGATCCTTGAGACAAGACTTTGAAGCTCACCAAAAGATTACATCCGGAAAAATAATTAAATAAAAACGACTATTCTACCCCGGATTACAATAAAGCCCAACCATTACATAAATATCCCAAGTTACATCAAAACTAGTCTAAATTACATCAAAATGAATGAGAATACATAGGAAATTAAGGGAAATAAAATATACAAAATCCGCCACATCAAATTCCCCCACGCTTAGACCATTACTCGTCCCTGAGTAACATCCTAACCCCACTCTAAACTCCGGTCTAATCAGCGTAGCATGGGAGAAAAATGACCCCTATTCTCCTCTAAGCCTCCTCAGTCAAAAGTCAACAAACACAAACAAATTTGGAGTATAAGAAACTCCGTCCCCATATAACTCCAGGAAATCAAATAAAGATCAATGGCCTTAGCCCGATACAAACTCCAAAATAGTGAAAAACCGTATCCGGACTAGTACTAAGGCCCACTCATAAAAGCCACGGGGAACTAAAATATCCTATGTTTCCCCCACGCTAGTCTCACACTACTATCGCCCTCGTAAAAATAAGAAGTTAATGTCTAGAAAGTGTTTCCGGACATAACTTACCTCATGAAAGCACCAACGCCCCCTTATAACTCCAAAAGCAAAACGAGGATTTCTATCCTATTACCCACTAACCAAACCTCCAACATCAAAACATCCTAACCCGAGACTCCGAACCTCCCTTATGTCGCCAATCACTGGTGAATAAAAGATAACATCACTCAAAATCTCACCTTTTGCCTAAGCGCCCTTTCGGGTTTTCACTTAGCCTCTCTATTTTTTTTTTTTTTTTTTTTTTTTTTTTTTTATATATATATTTTTTTTTTAAGAAAATGAAATAAAATGCGTACTCTACATCATACAAAACCCTCCCCCACGCTTAAACTACACAGTGTCCTCAATGTGTGTCAATGAAAGTGCATGGACAGTAAAGGCGTAAAAGAAAGGGAAACTGACTCATCTACAACTTGTTTTCGCACCCTATCACCACTACTACCATCTCCACCCTTCTTCTTCCCATATTTAGCAACCAAAAATTTTCACCAAACAATTCACAATTTCACCCACAACGCTCACAATCACGCACCAACGATAATTCAACAATAAAATCAATACGACAATCACACCACGAACTCAACACAACTATAAAACTATCACCGTTCGCAATTTTCCCACACTATCATCGCTCACAATCACTCACCAACAATTATCAATCAACCATAGCCACACAGTTAATTCAACACAACCACAATGCAATATCAACTCTCCAACAATATTACACTACAAATTTCCACCAACAAAGTACCAATCCCAGCAATTCAAAAGCGAGAGAATGGGCAAAATTATACCTTTTCAAGCTGAAATATACCCAGTTAAGCTCCTTGTCCCTCCAAAATTGCTCCAAACAATGAAAAATCAAAAAGCCCCAAATTTCGAAATCTAGGGTTCTTGAAATTCTGCTATGAAACTCGAAATTGGTGGTCTATGGTGTTGAGGAGGAAGATGATGAAAGGGGAAATCGTGAGGGAGGTAGGTGTCACCGACGTTAATGGGGGTTGGGGTGCCGGCGGTTTGGAGGTGAGTAGAGAGAGAAGATGGTTGACGGGTCTAGAGAGAGAGAGAAAAAGAGGGGGCGACCGTGAGGGAGGAGGGTTCCGGCGGTTTGGAGGACGGGTTGAAGAGAGAGAGAGAAAGAGAAAGAACGTGAGGGAGAGGGAGTCTGTGAGGTATGGAAGGTCGCCGGCGTGAATGGTGGGGTGCCGGCGTGAATGGTGGTGAAGACGAAGAAAAAGAGAGAGAGAGACCGTGAGGGAGGAGGACGCCGGAATTAATGGGGGGAGAGAGAGAGAAAAAAACGACTGGGAGAGGGGGAGAGAACGGGATGAGAGAGAGAGATCGACTGGGAGTGGGAGTTTTTTTTTTTTTTTTTTTTTTTTTTTGATATGGAGTTGTGGGCACAACCCTTCAATTGGTGCAGCCAATTTAACTCTAAAAAGAGCACAACTCGCCCCCATGAGCACAAGTTGTGCAAAGCTGAATCAAGGTGTGCGCACAACCTCCTTAATCGTGCAGCAAATTGATGATAAAACTGGGCACAAGTTGTGCTGTGTTGCACAAGTTGTGCAATGCCTGTTGCTCCTTTTTTTTTTTTTTTTTTTTTTTCAAGTCTAGCTCAGGTGCCCTCCAGCCATGATTTCCTGCACACCATCAAACATAAAAATATACCTTTAGTAGCACCAATTCTAGACATGAATAAAAATACAAAAATTAAAAACATAATATACACAATAACCAATAAAATAAGCAATTAAATCCGGGTTGCCTCTCGGTTAGCCCCCCCCCCCCTTTTTTTTTTTTTTTTTTTGAAACGAAAAACTCCTAATCTAGAAATAAAAATGCATACTATACACTACGAAACATTCCCCCACGCTTAAACTATCAGTGTCCTCAGTGTGTACAAGTGAATAAAAATAAGGACAGTTTAAACGTGGGAGAATAAGTGGTACCTCATTAGTGCACACTCCATCCCGTTTGAGCTCGAATTGTCTGCATAAATCCCTTCGTCTTTTTGTTCATCGTGCTCAAACCTCCATGTTTCTCCATCGGACCACTAGCCATCATCAATTCTTCCTCACCTCCAAATGTATGTTTTCGGTGCTCAGGAAGATTTTTCACCTTTCTTGGTCCATGTTTTACCGCCGGGATCTCCAAACCAATCTTCACATCATCAATCCCACTACAAACCTTGGACACATCATCTACCTTTGGCTCTACTACATCCATAAAACACAAACCACGGACATCCTTAGGGTCTTTCTTGGAGTCAAAAATATTGAACTCCATTAAATCCCCATCAAACTCCATAGTTAATGAACCATTCGACACATCTAACTTAGTATGAGCCGTAGACATAAATGGCCTCCCCAACAGAATGGGCGCCTTAGGATCCGTATCCATCACCAAAACATAAAAATCAGCGGGAAAAATGAACTTACCAACCCGGACCAAAACATCCTCAACTTTCCCTTTAGGGTATGCATTAGATCTATCTGCTAACTGAATAACAACCCTAGTATCATGTAAGGGTCCCAACTTGAGCTTTTCAAACAATGCATAAGGCATGACATTGATTGAAGCACCCAAGTCAAGCATAGCCATGTGCTCAGAATCATCACCCAAAGACACAGGAATCACAAACATACCCGGATCACTACACTTCTTGGGCATCTTCTTGTGATAGACTGCAGACACATGCTCTTTCATCTTCACCTTTTTCTGACTTCTCGCTTTCTGATCCCTCTTCAACGTACACAACTCCTTAAGGAATTTAGCATATCTCGGGACAGTCTGCAAAAGATCCAAAAATGGGATGTTTACCTCAAGCCTCTTGAAAGTGTCATATATAGCCTTGTCAGACTCCGGTTTGCGATGCTCTCTCAAGGCCTCAGGAAATGGAACATCCGGCTCAAAAACTGGTGGTTTTGGTGTAGCTTTCTTCTCCTCCTCCGGGGTCTTCTCCTCAGGCACAAACTGCTCAACCTCAATCAATGGCTCCTCCGGTACAACTTCATTCCCAATCTCCTCACCACTGCGCAAAGTCATGGCACATGCACTCTGCTTAGGGTTCAGTTCTGTTCTAGACTGTACCTTCGCTGCCTCATTAGCCTCTAGTCTCCCAACCGCATCAACTATTTGCCCCATTTGTCTTTCCAGATTACCAATACTCGCATCGGTCATCTGTTGATACTGTTGGAAATTACCATTCATCGTACTTACGGACTGCGCTAAAGAGTGAAGCAGATCATCCGTAAACTGTCTCGGAGGGTTACTCTGATACTGCTGCTGCTGCCCATACGGTGGTCTGTACTGATTATACTGACTAGTGGGATACTGCTGACTCTGTGGTGGACCCATCAACAATTGTTTCATCATCCCCTTAAGGTCCTCTACATCTGTCTCAAGCTTACTTGGCACACCACCACTCGATCCCACAACACTAACCTGTCTGAAACTCGATCTCCGGCGATGTGTCCGAGTGCTCTTAGCCAACTCATCAATTATCTCATTAGCCTCCTCAGTCGTCTTGTTGAGTATACTGCCCCCACAACAAGAATCAACTAACCGCTTATCCTGAATTGTCAACCCCCTATAAAAGTAGACTATCAGCTGGTCATCAGTAAACCCGTGATACGGACAACTCCTACAAAGCTTGTGGAAGCGATTGTAGTAGTCATACAAATTCTCATCAGCTCTCTGCTCCATGTTACTGATATCCCGCTTCATGACATTGATCTGATCCGGTGGGAAGAACTCTTCCAAGAAAACCTCCTTCATCTCCTGCCAAGTAGTAATGCTGTTGGGTGGCAGATGATAATACCACGCACTAGCATCATCTTTCAGAGTGAAAGAAAACGCTCTTAGGAGGAGATGCTCAATTGGAAGTGTAGCCGGCTTCATGCTCTGACAGATCTGCACAAACTGGGATATATGTTGATTTGGGTTTTCACCGGGCATACCCATGAAGTGCGGTAACTGACTCAACAAACCCGGCTTCAACTCAAATGTAACCCCAGTAGGCAGAGTAGGGAACTGAACCGCATGAGGTTGCTCGCCCCAATTTGGTGCAGTTTTCTGCCTCAATGTCTGCGCTGCCATCTGCTTTCGAGTTTAAGACTCACAAGCAATTATCAGTAGAACGGGTGTGGACCGTACAAGGTACCACACTAAAAACAAATAACTAAATAAAATAACTAAAAAGAAAATTAAATTAACTTAACTAATTAAAAACAAATAAATATAAAAAGAACAAGAAATTAAAATAAGAACGTAAACAAATAAACACGTTCCCCGGCAACGGCGCCAAAATTTGGTAGGCTAGGTCGCACGCCTACTAAATTAGACCTAAACTCGGCCACTAATAATGTAATTAGGGTAAGTCAGGGTCGATCCACGAAGAACGATGATTTGTTCACGAACAGTCACTTGACCAGATTGGGGGTTGATTTTGATTGTAATTAACTCCTAGACGGGAAATTAAACTAAATGTGATTAAAACAATGATTTAAAAGCACTTCAGATTGATTACTATCCCCGTCCTCTAATTCAATTTCATCGGTACTTCTTTTTCTCCGTTAATCCTATTCAATTGATCACGAGATATATTGCAATCTCTGTCTCTTCTTACAGATTAGTTACTAGCAGTGGCACACTCACTAGCAACCCTAATTAATAAATTAATCTAACTGGCACAGTCTAGATCGCAGAATTAATTGATTCAATTTAAGAGACTAAGATCAAAAACGCTTTCTACAATTATTTCATATAGATAATCGTCTAATTTTGCCTACTTCCCGAATTGCTATGGCACATACACAATTCGTGAAGATGCTACGGTGAAAACCCTAATTCTGGCACAGAACAGAGAATTCTAGCATAGATCAACAAATAGAACTAATGGATTGGCCAAATCCACAAACCCTAAATATTAACCTAGATTCAGAACAAGCAAAATTATAAATAGATTAACCAGGAGAATAAGAAAATTACCTCAATTGAATTAAAATAGGTTCAAGATCTCAACCCAAAGCAATGGAGTTTTAGTTCTCCATTAATGGTTTTCAAAAGCTCTAGAGAGAAAAAGAAAAGAACCTCGTATTCCAAGTCCAGAGAGAATAATCAATAACCTAATCTAAAACTAATTCCTAAACTAATCATGACTCCTTTTTAAAATCCCATAAAAATAGAATAATTAAAACTAAAAGAAAAACAAAAACAAAAACAAATTAACAACTCCATGTGCCGAAAATCAGAATTAATGGGATGTCTTCAACATTTTGCAATTCAATCCCTGAAGTCTTCATATTTGCAGTCCAGCCCTCAAACTTTCAGTAATTACAGTTTGGTCCCTGCAACTTCCAGAAATTCTCAGTTCGGTCCTATACTCCTCCGCTTCCTGTTGACTTTGAATTTGACTAGTCTTGATCCTTGAGACAAGACTTTGAAGCTCACCAAAAGATTACATCCGGAAAAATAATTAAATAAAAACGACTATTCTACCCCGGATTACAATAAAGCCCAACCATTACATAAATATCCCAAGTTACATCAAAACTAGTCTAAATTACATCAAAATGAATGAGAATACATAGGAAATTAAGGGAAATAAAATATACAAAATCCGCCACATCACTAAGACCCAATAATTCTATACTAGCACAAAAATCAATTAAATGCTAAGCATAAAATATTATAACACACAAAATGCACACCTAAATTTTTAATTAAATAAATAATTAAATAAACAGTTAAGCAAGTAAACAATTAAATAATTATTTATTACTAAAAAAAAAATAGAGACGGGGTTTCGGGTCGTGACAGGCACGATGATTTAACTCTGCACCACCCAAATATATGTCTACGTGTAAGTCCAAAGTTCAGCTACACGTGAGGGGAGTGTTAGAATTATTATTCCACATTGAGAATTAACAAGTCATGCATTTGCTATATAAACATCATGAGTTATTCCTTTCATTGCAAATTGATTTTGAAATAAAACCTCATGCTTTATCAATAAAAAAATAAAAAAAGGCAGCCCTGTGCACAAGGCATCCCAGCATAGCGAGGGTCCGGGGAAGCGTCCCCACCACAAGGGTGAAATGTAGGCAAACCTTACCTTGCATTGCAAGAGGCTGCTTCCAGGACTTGAACCCGTGACCTCCAGGTCACACGGCAACACCTTAACCGGTGTACCAAGGCTCCCCTTCCAGAACCTCATACTTTATCAATAACTTTATAAAAATCTTGTTTTCTCCAAATGATAATTAAAAGGGGAATTTACCATATAATCCCTTTAGGAAGCCTAATTTACAATTTAAGACAAGGTATATTTTGACTAACCATATAGTCCCTAGCTTACATCTTCCTTAATATTTTACTAACTACACTCTCTCAACATTTTACTTTCACTACAACCACTATCACTTTAGGCTACCATCACCACGTTCTCCAGTCAACAACTCCGGCGACCACCATTTCCGGCGACCACTCCGGCGCAAAAAATAATTTATTTTTTTATTTTATTTATTTTTTTATTTTTAGCTTCAGTGACCAAACAGTTGAAAACTTATCAGTAAGTTCTCAGTTGTCAACTAAACTACTAAGAACACGAACAACTCCGGCGACCAACTCCGGCGAACAAACAATTGAGAACTTATCAGTAAGTTCTCAGTTGTCAAATAAACTACTAAGAACACGATTAACTCCGTCGACCACCAACTCCGGCGACCAAACAGTTGAGAACTTATCAGTAAGTTCTCAGTTATCAATTAAATTACTAAGAACACGAATAGCTCCGGCGACCAAACAGTTAAGAACTTATCAGTAAGTTCTCAGTTGTCAACTAACCTACTAAAAACACGATCAACTACAGCGACCACCAATTCCGACGACCAAACAGATGAGAACTTATCAGTGAGTTCTCATTTGTCAACTAAACAAGTAAGAATACGATCATACTCCGGCGACCAAATAACTGAGAACTATCAGTAAGTTTCAGTTGTAATCTAAACTACTAAGAACACAATCAAATCCGACGACCACTAACTCCGGCGACCAAACAACTGAGAACTTATTAGTAAGTTCTCAGTTGTCAGCTAAACTGCTAAGAACACGATCAACTCCGGCAACCAACTCCAGCGACCAAACAATTGGGAAATTATCATTAAGTTCCCAGTTGTCAATTAAACTACTAAAAACATGAATAACTCCAGCGACCAAACAACTGAGAACTTATCAGTAAGTTCTCAGTTGTCAATGAAACTACTAAGAACACGAACAACTCCGACGACCAAGCAACTGAGAACTTACCAGTTCTCAGTTGTCAATTAAACTACTAAAACACTAATAACTACGGCGACCAAACAACTGAGAACTTATCAGTTGGTTCTCAGCTGTCAAATAAACTACTCAGAACACGATCAATTCCCGCGACCACCAACTCTGACGACCAACTCCGGAGACCAAACAACTGAGAACTTATTAGTAATTTCTCAGTTGTCAAATATACTACTAACAACACGACCAACTCTCGCGACCACTAACTCCAGCGACCAAACAATTGAGAACTAATCCATAAGTTCTCAGTTTCAACCAAAGTCATATAAACACGATCAACTACGACGAACAAACAGTTGAAAATTTCTATAAAAAAAAGGGCAGCTCGGTGCACAAGGCATCCCCGCATAGCGAGGGTCTGGGGAAGGGTCCCCACCACAAGGGTGAAATGTAGGCAAACCTTACCTTGCATTGCAAGAGGCTGCTTCCAGGACTTGAACCCGTGACCTCCAGGTCACACGGCAACACCTTAACCGGTGTACCATGGCTCCCCTTCACAGTTGAAAATTTCTATAAAGTAACAAAATATAGTAACAAAATTTCTATTTAGTAACAAAATTATAAATATTTTAAAATAAATTTTACTCCCTCCGTCTCAAAATATATGTCGTTTTGAAGTGTTTCATGATAGGTAAAGCAATTCAACTACCTAGGTAATTAAATTGTTAGGTAAGAGATAGTTCACTATCATTATTAAGGGTACAATTGGTATAGAGCAATAAAAACGCATTGAAAATAGTGAAACGATAAGTATTTTGAGACAAAATTTAACTCCCAAAACGACATCTATTTTGAGACGGAGAGAGTAACCTTTTAAACTATAAATATTTTAAGACAGTGGAAGTTTTCAAATGCATACAAAATATGTTGGATATTATGCCTTAGGCCCTTGAGAAAGGCCTATGCGTTACATCATAGTTTCATTGTTATAGAGATAACAAACCCGATTATTATATATTTTGCATGTTTATTATAATAATCATTGTCCCTAGCACTTATGAGGAGCTAGCATGAGTTTAATGGATAATCATATGATGATTATGGTGCATTGGATGCGGATTAAACTTGTGGGTACTTGTTGGAGAACAAGGTACTGGATAGACCCGTTATGAGATTTATGTAATGTCAAATGTCATAATTAAATCTCATAATAGTCATACCATTTGAATCCTTAGACCTGAGATTATCATAGTCTTCCACATGATGAACATTATGTTTGACGTACTCAAACGCTACCATTAACCGGGTGGTTTTAAAGGCTACGATTGGCATAATCGGATTCTTGTAGGGAAGAATGATGAGTCAAGATGGGATTTGTCCCTCTCTCAAGAGAGATATCTGCTTGGCCACTCGATGAGTGAGATTGATGATAGTGCATGGTCATGCCCAAATGAATTGATGTGTTCAATGTCATTCGCTCATATCAATTTACTCAAGATCGAAAAAAGCATTGGACAACATAAGTTGACGTGGACCATGACTTATGTCCAATATGATATCGCGTGACAAAGGTACTGTGTTATGTTCTATAAGGTAACTTTGGACTTTCAAAGTTATACTAATTGGATAGTCATAGTGGCTTGCTAGAGTCCGCTTATGACTTACGGGTTCTGAATGGTTCGGACTCGTTGCCAACTTAGTATAATCCTATTGGGTCACACATAATAGAACGGATTGAACAAGGCTGAAAATATGGGAATTAAATCAAAGGAACCGTACGGCTTAATGGGTGGTGTACGGCTCTGGTGGAGCCGTACGGCGCACCCCCCGTAACTGTCCAGTTTGTTCAGTTTTCTTGACAGTCAAGGAATCCCGATCCCAAACGGAATTAGGTCAGACCCTCATATAACTATATGCAACCAGGTTTGACAGCCTATAATGGTGATTTGAGAAATCATAACACATTGTTTTAGAAACAATAAAATATAGAGAGGTGTGATTATTTATTTTTAGATTGAGAATCATCAAAATACAATAATCGATGGAGCAAAATAATTCTGATGAAGAAATCGTTTCTTCACCAAGCCTTGGATCTAGCAATCAATCAAGAAGGTGTTCTTGAGTCCGTTCGACGTGTGGATACCGGTAGAGGGTGTTCGCTTTTCAACACCTAAAGTCTGTGTTCATGGATTCGATCTTCAGGGGTATGTTTCTTTCATCTTGTATTTAATTTAATCAATATGCACGGATCTGGGCTCATGGGTGTTTGATCTTATGTTTTGTTTCGTTGCATATGATGCATCAAAACCCAACAAAATACTATACATATAACTATCTCAGTACATACATTTAAGTACAAAATTTAAACCCAAAGTAAGTAAGATTAACGAAAATTGCAAGTGGTGCTCTACAGTTGGCAATTGGCACCACCCCATCATATTTTCCAATATTGGTTCCAGCTTCCAACAATTTTTTCGTTGAAAAATGGGACCAATAATCAACAACATTTGACACTAATTTGATTTTTCCTCTATTTCTGTTCGAGTCCAGATCTCCTGTGCCCCTCCATGTGCCCCTCTAATCTCAACCGTTTATGTTGATATTATCCAAGCATGTAAACGGTCCAGATTAGAGGGGCACAGGGAGGGGCACATGGAGGGGAACAGGAGATCTGGACTCCTTCTGTTCACAAACCCCATGATCGTCTTCTACACATTTTTTTTCTATCTCCACAATATTCAGAGTGAGAGAGATAGAGCTCCTACAGCTAAGTCCACACTCTCAGGCGACTAGTTTTCCAGCGACCTTCAACTTTTAAGGAGGATCTGGCGATGGCTATGAATGGCAGAAGATATGAGGGGTAGAGAGAGAAAGTGTGTGTGTGTGAGAGAGAGGAGTGTTTGTGGTTATCTTTTTATCAACAACTTTACTGTTTAACAACTTCGCCGGAGGTGGGAGGAGGGGGAGGCGGATCTGGCGATGGCTATTACGCAGCTTCGACGCCGGCGTGATGGATAGATCTGGACAGTAGGCGTGATGGAAAGGACGGATCTGGACAGTAGGCGTGACGGCAAGGAAGGAGGATGTAAGGAAAGGTCACCGGAGGGTTGGTCGGAAGGGAGGGTCGCCAGAGTATGGGGAAGGGCCGTCGGAGTAGAGGGAGGGTCGTCGGAGTATGAGGGAGGGTCGCCGGAGTACGAGGAGGGTTCACTGGAGTATGGGGGAGTGGTTGCCGGAGAGGGGAGGGGAAGGTCACCGGTGAGTAACTAGAGAGAAAAAGTTTGTATGGATGGGTGTAGAATGAGAAGAGAATGAGAGGGGATGGGTGTAGTTATACACTAAAGGATTAAATGGTTACATAAAATATTTTGTAGGACTAGGATGTAACTTGAAAATGTGCTTGTCTTAAAATGTAGATTCGATATTACTCAGGACTAAGACATAATTTTCTCTAATTAATTAAAATTGTTATTGATTCACCATTAACAATATCATCAACAATAAAACAATAGTAATTTTTAGAACCTCACTAGTACAATTAAGTTTTCTTGTTTCTAAATTAAAAAAAACACCAATAAATTCATCACGCTTATAATTAAGTGAGCAAGGTTTTGTGAGTTGTTTGTGCCCCAAATTTATTTTTTTTTGGCAGAAATTTTAATTGACCATGGACTGTGTGAAAGGTCAACATGAATATAGGGCAGGTTACTTTATAGGAGTTGGTTTATTTTTTTTTTGCATTAAAATTTCTTGAAGAAAAGACATTATTTATTTTGGAAAAAAAAACATAGAATTAACAAAAGGTTAATGATAAAGTTTTGGAACGGAATCTTTTTTTTTTTTTAAATAAAATCAATCGTTCTCAATCTATCTGAACATCTAATCTACGATGGGAGCTTTTTATTTTGGTGAAAGAGCTTTTTTAAGCTTTTTATTGTGGAGAAAATAATAAGGCTCTATAGTGAAAAACAACTCTTTGAAGGGGAGCTTTGGTACACCGGTTAAGGTGTTGCCGTGTGACCTAGAGGTCATGGGTTTAAGTCCTGGAAGCAGCTGCCCTTTTTTTTTTTTAGTGAAAAACAACTCTTTCTGGGAAAAGTAATGGAAAGAAAGAGCTATTTACATGAGAATTTCCATTACTCTTCCCTAATTCCCTATGTTACGCCATTAATTTTAAGCAACACTTACATCAATTAATGTCTGTAAAATAACTCAACAATTTTTCATATACGATTATTTAATTATTATTTTTTTTTTTATCATATTTTACTTTTTATACTCGTAACACTTACATCAATTATATATTTTTTTAATTGAAGTACTTAAAATAAAAATGTTTTTTTAGTGAGAAGCTAGTAGTACATCAACGTGCATCCCACTATGTCGCTATACGTGTCAAAAAAATTCTCTTCTTTTTGAAACAGGAAAAAGTTCTCGAAACTCGAAAGAGTAATTAGATGAATTGTATTTTAGTAAATTCTTAAAACCATATGCATAACAGTTACCCTCAAAATAAAATATAACGGGAACATATACTCCCTTCGTCCCACACCAATAAGCACTTTTTCGTTAAACTTAATCAAATTTTGATTAACATTTTATGCTAAATAATTTATCTTCATAAAAATTTAAAAATAATTACTGATAATGTTTCTATTATTTGTTTGAATCAAGAAGAAGAGAAGGTTGGAGAACCTTGGACAGAAAGAAGCGTGTTTGAGTATGCTCGTACACGTGGCAAATTTCTTCAGCAAAGACTAACAAATGGCGCACATGATCCTCAACTTAACCAAAGTGGCTATCATACCCTTATAATGAAAAGACAAAATCGCCCTTGAAAGGTAGATTATCCTGTTATTATACAGGAAGCTTCTTGCATAAGACACATCCAGCCCACACATTTAGTACATGTTTGTTTTCACTTATTTGGGTTGACTTATGGCTTTTGACTTAAAATAAGCTATTTTAGTAGTGTTTGTTTTCACTTATAAGCTAAAAGCCAATAAGTCAAGTGCAACTCCCTCAAAGCATAAATAAGTAAAAGCTAAAAAGCTAAAAAAATGATGCTTTTCTTGGCTTATTGAAAATATGGAAGTTTCATCGCTTTTGGTAAGTCAATAATACTCTTCCTTTTCTATGTATGATTTATATAAGTTAGTTACATTCCTTCGAAAAAAAAATATAAGTTAGTTACATAATAATAATAAGAAAATAATAATAATAATAATAATAATTTTATTATTTTATAATTATATTATTATCATTATATAATCATAAATATATTATTATTACAGTTGTGTTATTATTATCATTATAAAATAATAATAATAAAAATTATTAAATTATTATTATATTATATTATTATTATTAGTATTATTATTACTATAATTATATTATTAATATTATATAATCATCATATTATTAAAACTATATTACTATTATTAATATTATTTTATCATTATTAATATATACTTAATAAAATTATACTCCCTCCGTCCCAGCAGAAGTATCACCAATTTTTGGGATACGGGGATTAAGAAAAGGTAGTAGGTGTGTGGTAGAAAATGAAGAGAGAAAATAAGCGGGCTAAATAGTAGTGTTGGTTGAATAAAATGAGTGGTGAAAAATGAAGAGATGGAATGAGTGGGGTTAAATAGTGTGGTTGGTTGAATATAAATTTATTAAAACATTTCCATTTTGGGTAGTGACACTTGTGCTGGGACGGACCAAAAGAGAAATAAGTGACCCTTCTGTTGGGATGGAGGGAGTATATAATATTAATTTTTATATAATTATGATTATTATGAATATATAATCATTAATAATTATAACAATTAAATAATTATAATTAGACAATAATAGCTATACAATTTTATTATATTATAATTATTATGTGTTTATTTATATATGAGGGGTATTTTGGTATTTGTATTATATTCAGCCATTTTTTAGCTTTTTCAACAAACAGTCACAATTAGCTTAAGACAACTCATAAGCATTTTCAAATCAGCCAAAACAAACAGTATTCTGACAATAAGCCATAAGTCATTCAGCCAAAAGTCATCAGCCATCAGCCAAAAGTCATCAGCCATCAGCTGTGACAAACAGGCCTTTACTAAAATACCATTCAATGTTTGCAAAATTGCGAAAACCTTGTTTTTATATAGTATAGATTTTAACCATCGTACTTTAGATAAGCATTCATTCTATTGTTTTTTTTTTTAGCAATTTTAACTATCGTACTTTGTTTTTTTGGAGGAAAATGAGTGTGTATCTCAAGTACAATAGTTAAAACTGCTAAAAAATAACAAAAATGGTTAAAACCGAAACCTCATAACGTATAAGGGTTTAAAATGTCGATATCCCTAAACATTTTCGTAGAATTTCGTTACGAACGGTGGACTTGTTGGGAAAGACGAATCTACCATATTCGGCACATTGGCCACGTACACAAACAATGACATATGCTTTGGTACTTATCATGATATGCCAACCAGCTTTGTCTTCAAATAGACATTTTAGTTGGTGAATAGGATAGGATTTTGTCTTAATCGATAATGCTTAAATTTCTTCGTATTCGTATTCGTATGTGATAGTGATTGTATATAAAATTATACTCCCCGTCCCAAAATAATTTTCTTAATTGTCATTTTTTATAATCCTAAAAAATTATTCTCAGTTCTACGGTTTAGGCTTAAATGTTCATAAACACAAACTTGGCTAGTGAAGCAAGTGTTCCTATCCTCAAAAAAAAAATGGTCAAATGTGAAGATCATTTTGGGACGGATGGAGTAATACGTACATTTAAAATATTTGGAAGGATAATGTGAAAGCTAGTGTAATATACAGTTCCTTTTTAATTTCAATAAAAATGTCCTTTTCTTTTAAAAAAAATGTCATTTAAATTATCTTCTTAGTGTGTTGTTAGGGTATTCGTTTTTAAAAAGTTACGTGTTTTTTTTTTTTTTTGAAGGATTAAAAGTTACGTGTTAAATGACACATATAGTTTGTCTAATATAAAAAATAATGATTATTAATAGTGTAATTTTCTGCTAATAAACTAGATTATCATTTCAAAATCACTGTGTAGAAATAAAATCAAATAATGCTTTATATTTATATGAGAGTCTGCTTTCAGTTTTGTTTTTTCGAAAAAATTACTAATGAATATTTTGGAGAAAAAGAATACTAATGATCCTTTCCAAAAAAAAAAAAAAAAAAAATTACCAATGATTTTGATAAGAGAAAACCCTTATTCTACATGATAATGAGATAATGTTGCATAAACAACTTTTTTTTAGAAAAATTGATACGTTCATATAATAGTGTCACATGTTCTTTTTCCAATCCAACATATAAATACTTTTTCTATCACACAATAAATTAAAATTTAGTTGATCAAAGGCATAACCAGACATTTATTAAGAGCAACACATTTCGAAAAAAAAAAAAAAAACATAATATTATACTCCCTCCGTTTCATGTGAATTGAGACTTATTTCCCTTTTCGTCTGTTTCACCTTAATTGAGACTGCCCAAAATGACAAACTTTTTAATATTTTATAAGGTTAATGACAATTTAGGTCCTGAACTCCAGGGGGTGCGTCTAAAAGGGGCCTGGGTTTTTTTCCGCTAGATCAGGGCTCAATATCTAAATTTTTCGCCAGTTAAGGGCTTTTTGACGAAAATCGTTAGAAAAGTCAGTTAAGTGTGTGTCGAGCACGTGATCGACTAAATGGATGGGTTTGTAATGATATTAGTTAGTAAGGGTTTTAGTGAAATTTCTGAAACTAAGGGGAGGGTTGGAAAAAACATTCTCTCTCTCCCCAAACACGTAGAACTACTCCCCCCCCCCCCCCCCCCGTTTCTTTCTACTCCGGCATATCTCCCCCTCTGACCTTCTTCTCCGACATCATTCCCTTTTTTCGGCGAATCTTTAGATCCAGTAGCCCTATCCTCTCTTATACATCCCAACCCCCAACCTCAACCTCAACCTCAACCTCAACCTCAACCACCATCCCCATCCCGACCCCAACTCCCACCCCCTAAACCCAGAAAATCCATAAACAACGAATTCCGGCAATTTCGATCGGAAATCAACAACGCTAGGGTTCCCCGACCACCTCACTCTCAGTCACCTCCGGCATCGACGACGGCGATGTGCAGTCGACTATCCAAGCCCTAAATTCATCCGGAAACGAAGAATTCAATGATCAAATTGAGGTTCCCAACTTGTCCCGGAAGGACATAATCAAAGCACTTGAGGTTGTGGAGAGAGACTCTGTCTCCATCGCCGGGAGCTTCACCTCTCTCTTTTCTTCCCTCCGTTCAGCACTCGCCGAGGTCTGTTTCCCTTTCTGGTCGTATAATTTCTTTTGGGTATATTACTCCCTCTGTCCCTGTCTCAGAATGATCAATTTGGTGTTGATTTTGATTTTTAAATTCGGGTCAATTGCTGGATTTAACGAAGAAGAGGTGGGGGTTTGCCGGATTTGTTGAAAAGGGTTGGAATTTGGTTGTAGTTATTGAAGATGGGTAGTGGTGCAATGGTGGTGTTGATGGTTGTGGGTAGGCGTAGATGGCAGGTGGTGGTTGCGGTGACAAGGTTAGAAGAAGGGGGTTGGCCGGAGTTGTTGAGGAAGACGGTGGGTGTTGGCCGAAGTTGTTGAAGGTTATGGTGGGAATTGGCTGTTGTGGTTGATTTGTGCATCATTATCTTGTACTCCCTCCGTCCCGGTTAGTTTGACTTTACACCGAGATTAAGAAATTTTATAATTTGATCAAAAATTCTAATTCGAACAGGACATAATAGAGAGTGTATAAAAGGTCAAAAGATCATAAAGTTTAATTTTATTTTTTTAGAGAAGCATATGTTAAATTTTGCTTAACATACTGTGTTAAATTTTGCATTACAATATTACACAGGTATTTATTATATATTTTTTTAAAAATTAAGTATAATTTTATTTATTTTTAAATAATATTATTGTATATTAAAAAAATATTAAGTATTTTTTGTTCTAAAAATAATTATTTAATCTTGAAAAGATATTTGATTTTTTAACCCTTTAAAATTTAAGATTTCCTTTAAACCCCTTGATAGCAAATATCAGTTCAAACTAACTGATCTGTTAATCACGTGCTCGGCACATGTCACTTAACTGACCTTTCTAACGATTTCCGTAAAAAAGCCCTTAACTGGCGAAAAATTTAGATATTGAGCCCTGATCTAGCGGAAAGAAAACCAGGCCCTTTTTAGACGCATCCCCTGGAGTTCAGGCCCTAAATTGTCATTAACCCTATTTTATATTCACACAACCCCACCCCATTTAACCTCACTAATTCTCTCTCTTCATTTTTCACCACTCATTTTATCCAACCAACACTACTATTTACCACACTCATTCTCTCTCTTCATTTCCCACCACACATTCACTACTTTCTCTTAATTATTGTGCCCATTTTTTTTTCTCAATTCACATGAAACGGAGGGAATAGATGATTAACCATTATAGAAACAACCACAAATTAATAAAGAACGGTCTTCTTAAAATAAATGGAAAAAAAAAAACTTGACTATGTCTTTATTATTATGAGAAAAAAATATTATTAAAAATGATTCAAAATAATATGAAAATATACTCCCTCTGTCCCGGAATAAGTGTCGCCGTGTTTTGGACGTTAGTACGAAGGAACTTTGAACAATAAATTTAGCTTGATTTGATTATTCTAATAAAATTGTAAAACTTGTTATTGACACACGAATATAAATACTATCAATTACAATTTTTAAATTTTCATTAGAATGATTACATTAACTTAAAATTATTACTCAAAATTCATTCGTACTTATGAAAAAAAACGACAACATTCATTCTGGATTCTGGGAGAGAAGTAATATTAAATTGTTTTACATTAAACTGTCCTAAGTTATTTCTTTGGCCCTAAATTTGGAAGCATAATGACCCGTTTTTCCGTTTTCCAAAGTCCCAATTAGGGATGCCAACACCGTTCCGGTTCGCCATTTATGTAAACCTTAACCGGCCTTTGGTTACACCGGTTACCACAATCCGGTTTCGGTCTGGTTCCGCGCCCATATTTTTTAATCATACAATAATGAATAAACACGTTAAAAATTATTGAAAAACAAGGGATTTCCGTTCCGGTTCGCCATTTATGTGAACCGTAACCGCCCGGATGAATGGCGGTTCATGTTACTCCGGTTCCAGTTTATTCGCCGGTTTGCTCCGGTTCCGTGCTTCTCCGGTCTGGTTTGGCCATCCCTAGTCCCCCATATCAAAGGAGAGGAGATCTCCTGTGTCCCTCCATGTGCCCCTCCCTGTGCCCCTTTAATCTGGACCGTTTACAATATCAACATAAACGGTTCAGATTAGAGGGACAAGTGAGATCTGGACTCATATCAAAGTTATATCCATTTAAATGGAAAAAAAAAAAAAAAAGGTTAGTGCTTTACACCAAAGAATGCCGATTTATCAAATGATATCTATCAGAATATGGACAAAGGTCAAGGTCCCCCCCCCCCCCCCCCCCCCCCTGCCACCGCCATAAGGATCCCAAATACGCACACCTCAGTTTGAAAAAACACCGCAAATCACCAACGAAAGAGAAGGATTGAGAGAATGGAAGGAGGGAGATTAGACAAATGGGGATATGAAGTCAACACTGTTTCCGATCCTTGCATCTCTGCTATCAATTCCTACTATTTTCAGGTTTCTTCCAAATTAATCATATCATGTCGTTTTTCTTTTTGTTTGTCTTTTGACTTGATTGCTAAGTGTTTGATGAAATGTCTGAATGAGAATAGGTACTCAGTTATGGACGACAAAGGTCGGTTATTTTGGAAGCTCCTGCTCACGACCCACACTGCGTTTTGGCCAACATTTTGGCTGCCCATTTTTGCGCCTCCTCCGATTCTTCCCGTGCCCCTTCTTTTCTTGAGGCTGCCAAGTCCCAACTAGTAATCTCTCTTCCTTGTCCTCTGTGTGTGAGAGAGTGTGGGTGTGAATCAATCGCGAAAAAAGATAAAATATTTCCTTTGTTTTTTTTTTTTGGAATGATATGTTCTGTTTTAGTAATTTTCTTCTGGGTAATGTTTTCAGGAGCATGGTTCTTTATATGAGAAGGCTGTTTTTGATGCCATCAGTTATTTAATTTCTTCAAATAGAGATGATGATGTTGCTCTTGACTTGCATTTCAAGGTTGGATTTTTCTTCCTTATTTGTGCTATTTTTGTTTTATGACTGTGAATTTGTTCATATCACTAGTTCTTGATTGTTGCTTAGCTAAGATTGAACTGAGTATATCATTTTACATTTTTCTTTCCCTCTGCTGGTTTAGCCAACCCTTTATTTTGGCAATCAAATTTGTTTCATTTAGAATGTTACCCAAAATTTTATGGACTGTGATGATGCCAAAAACGTTCGGATAAGCCCTAATGCAATGGTTCGGATTATCCCAGCAAATCCTTGAATGGCCTGAAACACAATGAACAAACGTAAACTAAGCCGGGGCTTCTCCGGCGTGAGAATAAGTATTTGTATTGAGAGAGAGAAATCAATTGACAAGAGTTCAGAGTCAAGAGATTCGTTACCCATTAATCGTGAATTATGACTTGTATTTATAGGTGATTTGGAGTTATTTCCTGGCTTGGAAAGGAAGTTAGGGAGTCCTGGAGGTTTAGGACTCAATATCGGAAGTGGAATCCTAATTAGGTATGTCTTTGGTAGTTTTCTTATAGGAGGAGGCCTCCTTATTCGGATGTAATTTCTTATTTGAGTGGATCTTTGACTCTGTATGTGCATTTCTTATTCGAATAGGATTCAATATGGTATTGAGTATTGACCAAGTCACTAGGCATGTGGCCTCGGTCTAAGACTCCTCGTCCTCGTCCTGGATAAGACCGAGGAGGCTAGTCATGGTACTTGGGACTTTGGTCCCCTTGGAACTGAGTTGGTAGGCATACGCTTCCTCAGGGTCGGCCTAAGCAAGGCTGAGGAAGGCGTGTGGTGTCCAAGACTTGGTCTTCATCTTCCATTGGCTTGGTCGGCATGTATGAATGTTGAGGAGGTGAAGTGCTGTGTTGGGAGGGCTTGGCCCATGTCTCAGGTCATGTTAGTCCTCTTGTAGGTCCAAGGTTTGGTGTGCGGCCTTGGTAGGCACGCACTGCTCATGATAGGCACACACTTCTCATGGTAGGCATAGTACACTGCCATGGTAGGGGTTGCCAATGGTAGGCATTATAGCCCGTGGCAGACATTATAGCCCGTGCATGGGCGGATCTTATGTTCTAGCAGGGGGTACACGTGCACCCGGTCAACTGAAATTTGTAGTTAAAATTAATTTTTTTCTTAAACCCTGTTTATTAAGTGCACCCGCACAATGGATAAATATATAACACCCTGATAAGATATATAAGTTGCTATGTGTTCTGGTGGTAATGGAGTGTCTTAAAAAGCTTCATATTACAGGCTACCCAGGTTCGACTCTCAACGCTAGCCAGAATTTTTTTCCTTCTCTCTCATTTTCTACTAGTACAATTTAACAAGACCACTTTGGGTTTCCTATAATAATTTCAATATAACTACTATATTTATTATTCTCTCTCATTTTCTACTACTCCCTCTTCTTTAAGGTTCTTACTTTTTTTTTGTCTGCCCCAGTTTAAAGTTCTTAATTGCTTTATTCCATAAATGGAAAAATATAAATAGTGCTTTAGAAAATCTTGCACTAAAAAATTTCATTTATTACAAAACCAATACTTACCTAACTTCCTTTTCACTCATTTGCTTTATAGTGTTTAGGACAATTATATCTCCACCTCCCTACTTTTGTTGGCCCATTTATCTTTGTTTTTCACTTGATTTTTTAATAAGCGTGCAGAATTAAACTAAGAACTTTAAACCGAGACGGAGGGAGTACTTTTATTCTCTCTCATTTTCTACTACAAGTTTATTTAACTAGTCCACTTTGTAGTGTAAAATATGGTTTGAAGTTTTGTAGTGTAAAATGTGCACCCGCTGTCAAAAAATCCTAGATCCGCCACTGAGCCCGTGGTAGGCATTATAGCCTCGTAATTCAAGGTTGGTAGTCCCAGTCCCTTGATCCTCATGGGCTTTGCCCAGGAATGACCCGACCCATGGTTGTGCTAGGTTTATACCGTTCAAACTGATTTATAATGTTAATCAGTATTTCATGAGTGAGTAATTCATATATAGAACGTGGCATCCATTTGTTTTGACGAACAAATTATTCCTATAATCAGGACATTGAAGCAAAAATAATCCAGCACTAGAAAGCCCTAGCAATCTTTACTTGCGCCCTCTTTGTTCACACCGACTTGGAAAAGTATATTTTCTGGAACTACAATATGATTATTTGTTTTGATTATATATGCAAGACTAAACTGTATTGTGAGGTGCGACATTGTACTGTAAGCTAAAATGAACATATCTAAAGATGCGTCATCAAATTGGATATGTACGTATGATAAATATTTCTTATTCTCGTTTGGTATCCTGTCATAGGATATAAATTGTGTACGATTCTGATGACTTTGATTTAAACTTGAGGGTATCCATTGAAAACTCTTTAAATTTGTACCTTGTTCGACTTCTGAATGTGGACACTTTGAATGGAATGGAGGGAATGTGGACTTATTATCTAACAGTCTTATTTTCATCATTTTGTAGCTATTGAAATCTTTCCCTAAAGATTTGGTATCTCTGAAGAGGGGACAAGTGTTGGCCTTTTACATGGGTCGACCAGATTTGTCTTTGGAACTCGTTGAACAGGTTTCCTCATCAACAGTTTCTATGCGCCTTATTTCACTTGATCTTGTTGCCTATCTTACATGTTATTATCTACTAGGAATATCTCGTTTTCCTTAAAACTATCAAAAAGACCATACACAATAATAAGGTCGTAATTATTTGTTTAAAATGTATCACCGCAGCACCTGCTGTTTGATCTCTAATGTAGTCCAGCTGAAAAGCTTCAAATCTTCCACTTTAATTAGATATTGGGCTTTATGAATCTATTAGGTTCTTCCTGCGAATCAAGAAGAGAATTACGTGTATGGAATGCTTGCGTTTCCACTATTAGAGCTTGGCCGAATGAAAGACGCGGAGAAAGCCGCAAGGAAAGGATTTGAGATCAACAAGGAAGATCCTTGGACGCAGCATGCTGTAAGCCATTATTTTACTGTATTGGTAAAACATGGAATCCTTAAATCGTTTACTTTTACTATCATTGACTCTTGTATTGGTTCTCTTGGCCATCAAATTGTCATGAAGGTGTGTCACGTTCTACAGTTTGAATGCCGATTCAGGGAGGCAGTCGAGTTCATGGAACAATGCTCAAAATCATGGAGTCCTTTATCATCCTTTATGTAAGCATTTTGTTGGATAAAATTTGAGGAGTTCCCTTTGGAGTCCTATCATATCCGTTGTCTTTGATGAGGAAACTTAGTTACTCTAATGCGTTGGTTAAACTTGGTTGTTTGAACTCTTTCCACATTTCCCCAAAACATGATAAACTTAGATGGGAAGAAGGAAATTTCTTTCCTTATTTTACCTCAGTTGTCATTATATGCCTGTTGTTTTGAGCATTGAATTTGCGGTTGTCAAAATTGTACAATTGATCTATGCCAACGCCTACTCATCTAAGCCAAACACTCATAAAGATTCTGCTTAATTTTGTTTCTATGAATCTGTATATTTCCTTATTGTTCAGGACAACGCACAATTGGTGGCACGTAGCTCTTTGCTACTTGGAGGGCAATTCGTCCATGGATAAAGTGCGGGAGGTTTATGATCAACGTATTTGGAAGGAGTTGGAGAGAAGTGATGCAATAGCTGCTGAGGTATGCTATTTGTTGTGCTTTTCATTGTGAATCATCTGCATGTATCATCACTTTTTAACTTCTTTCATGCAGGTCTACTTAAATGCAGTCGGATTGTTGTTGCGCGTCTATGTAAGAGGTGGAATCCATGTGTTTGGGGACCATCTGAAGACCTTAGCAGGTTTATTGACTGATCGAGTGAGTTAGGAGGCATGATTTTCCTCTTTCCCTTTATCATTTCTTTGCTGGAAGAACTTAATGAGTAATTTTTTGATTTACTCCCTCCATCCCATAATAAATGTCCTACTTCCCTGTTTAGTTCGTCCAAAAATAAATGTCGCATTTCTAAATAAGGAAATAGGCATAGTGCAGTTTTACCATTGCACAAGTAAAGCACATTCATTAAAAATGTTGACAAGTTAAATGCAACATTTATTATGGGACGGAGGGAGTATCAACTATCGTTTAACCAACTCTTTTGTGTTGGGCATTTGCTAAATGTTTCAGAAATTTTGGTACCTTGAGTGGCATCTTGATTTGTTGGCATTATGGGCCATGTCTTGTATCGAAGAATTCGATAAAGCTGAAGATTTACTCGAGGGCTTAAGAAACAGGTTTGGGAATTCTGACAAACTCTTTTAATTCGTTTGAAATAGCTTCTCTTTATATTAAAATTTTGTTTATGCTACACAGAGTTTCGATTATGGCCACAAAAAAGCAAACCTTAATGCATAGGGGACTGCTGGTTAGTTACATTCCGTCATTTGACCTGTGGTTCTAATAGTGCAATAGATTAGGTTGCTTTGTTTTGTTGGTTCTTCTGTGAAATTATAATCATCTTTCGTGTCTGTTATCATTAGCTTGGAGAAGCCCTTTATGAGTATGGGAAGGGTAATTCTGCACGGGCTCTGGAATTGCTTGGTCCAGACTTTGATGCCAACACATTTAAGGTATTATGATAACTAATACTCCCTACATCTTAAGAAAAGAATCCTTCACTTTCTTTCGGGTCCGTCCACCAAAACTGAAGTTACATTTCCGTAGTTAACCGTAAATTTTCTTTCTCTCGCTCTTCGGAAGCCTCATATATCTTTAATTTCTCTTAGAATTATAGGCTAAGTGCGTTGAAAGGGGAAAAGAAGAACACTTTTAGAAAGTTTTGACTTTTCTAATGCGACTCTTCTTTTCGGGATCAAGGGATTTTATTGGAGCTTCCAATAGGTTGTTGTACTTTTTTGTTCATGACAATTGTTAATTTTACTTCTCTCTCCCAGATGATTGGGGCTTCCGATGAACAACTTGATGTCTTTAATGAGGTTTGGTACATAATGTTGCTTAACACCGGACAAACAATCAAGGGTATGATCACCGCTTCCATGCATCATATAGTGTAACTGCTTCATATATCATCTGATGTATTACTTATTTCATATCATCTGATGTTTAAATGTTTCATACTCCCTCCATCCAGGAAAGATAGTTTTATCTTATTTTTAGTGGTCAAATTGATTGAACTTTGACCAAAAAATTAGGTCACTTTAGATAGTTTTATCTTATTTTTAGTGGTCAAATTGATTGAACTTTGACCAAAAAATTAGGTCACTTTAGATATCCTAACCAAAATTTAAAACTTGTCATAGGTACACCATTACAAAGACTATCAATAACAGATTTTTATACTTTCATTAAGATAATTAAACTAACGTGCTTTTATAGTCAAAGTTCAATTAAGTTGACCACCAAAAACAAAATGAGACTTTTTTTCCGTGATTTGGGTGTTAGAAACGATAGCCGACTGAGAGAGAACGAAGGAGAATAGCGTTCATAGAATTCGTGAATCAGTGTAATATATTTCCAGTGCAACAGGAGGCTATATGCCCAAATACATAAATATCTACGAAGGGAAAAATACCAAAATATCATTACTAACTAAATACACGTATGCATTAACATTCCCCCTCAAACTCTAGGCTGGACAACAAGAAGCAGCGAGAGTTTGCCAACAAAGAATCAATGATGCTCGATTGTGTGAGCCTTCGTGAAGAAGTCAGCAAGCTGCGTAGAAGATGAAGTAAATGGCAAGGAGATAGTTTCAAGCTGAAGATGATGCCGAGTAACATGACAGTCGATCTCAATATGTTTTGGACGCTCGTGAAAGACTGTGTTATGTGCAATCTGAATAGCACTCTTATTGTCACAATACATCGGGGTAGGAGAATAAAGAGAGATACCCATGTCAGCCAATAACCAACGTAGCCACACAATATCACAAGTGGTGGAAGCCATAGCACGATGCTCTGCCTTCGTAGTAGATCTAGAAACAACATCTTGTTTCTTGTTCTTCCAAAAAAATGAGAATCCCCTAAAAACACACAAAATCCAGTCGTAGATTTTCGATCAGTCTAGTCACAAGCCCATTCTGCATCAGAAAATGCACGAGGATCCAAAGAAGAAGTCAAAGGAAATAAAAGACTTTGGTAAAAGTGCCATGCAGGTAGCGGAGAATACGCATAACCGCGGCCCAGTGCACTGCAGTAGGGGAAGAATTAAACTGACGAACAATGTGTACTACATACGCAATGTCAGGACGAGTGATAGTCAGATAAACCATGCTACCAAAACTGAACGGTGCAGAGTAGGATCAGGGAGAGGAGTACCATCAGTCGGGCATAGCAACTTAGCGAGCATTCAACTCAAGAGGAAAATCAACCGAATGGGTATCAGTGACGAATGAGTATCAATAACACGAGCTTGCTGAATAATATCGACAGCGTACTTAGACTGAGAAATGAGATAACCCTTAGGAGAAGAGGCTACCTCAATACCTAAAAGTAGCGCAAGTGACCCAAATCCTTCATATCAAAGCAACTAGACAAGGTAGTGTTTAGGGATTTGATACCATCAATATCATCACCTATAATAATCATGTCATCGACATAAGAGAAGCAAAATCCAACCCGCAGAAGTTGATCTAATAAATAATGCTGAATCATGAGGACTGGAAGTAAAACCAAGCGAAGTGAAAACGGTTGAAAATCTCGCAAACCAAGCTCTAGGGGCTTGTTTGAGTATAATACCTTCTTAAGCCCACAAGCCTGTCCCGATCTAGCAGAGACACCAGGCAGACGAGCCATATATACCTCCTCCTTAAGATCCCTGTTCAAGAAGGCATTTTTAACATCCATTTGTGACATCTGCCACCGACAAACAGAAGCAACAATAATTAGAACTCGAACAAAAGTCATCTTGGCAACAGGTGCAAATGTCTCCTCATAATCCATACCATACTGCTAGGTAAAACCCTTTCGCCACTAAGCAAGCTTTGTATCACTCAATTGAATCATCAGACTTGTTTTTGATCAAATAAACCCATCAGCAATCAATAGCTTTCTTATAGGGTGGAAGAGACACAAATTCCCAACGTCCAGATCTATTCAATGCAGACAATTCCTCGGCCGTAGCCTCTTGACAAGCAGGATCAAGAACTAAGAACTGCGTCTGAATATGAGGTAGGCTCACGAAGAGAGTCAATAGAAACTAGAAAGGAAGAAAAAGATTGAGAATAACAAGAGTACAAAAAGTCTGGTAATTGAGTGGACTTACAAATACGAGGAGGGTGTCGAGGTTGGAGTGGATCCACACTAGCAGGAGGATCTTAGGTAGACGTAGCAGGGGGTGGTAGGTTACCTTCATTTGACCTGCGAGAAGAGACAGACTGTATAGAGGACGGATCAATATCAGAGAGTCAGGAAACAAATAAATGATTACTAGTGAATGGATCAATGTGAATGAGATCAAACTTAGGTGGTGTTTGATGTATAAGCACTTGATGCTAGACGCTTAATACATTTCAAAGGTAACTTGGAAGTAGGTTGCCTCTAATAACATTGAGCTCTAGATGTCAAAAGTTCCATGAGCCTCTTAATGATTGAGAATCAAAATCGTTGCTTAACCAATAAGAGACTCACGGAACTTTCGGCATCTAGAGCTCAATGTTATTAGAGGCAACCTACTTCCAAGTTACCTTTGAAATGTATTAAGCATCTAGCATCAAGTGCTTAATACATCAAACACCACCTTAGTCTTATTACGAGGGCTAGAAGGGAGAAAGAAAAATGGAATATGCTCAATGAAGGAAACATGGCGAGAAACATACAACTTTCGAGGATGGATCATAACAACGATAACCTTTTTGTCCAGAACCATACCCAAGGAAAATACGTATAGCGGCATGTGAGGATAATTTATTACACTCAGCATGAGGGCGAAGAACAAAACATGTCGACCCAAAAACTCGCAAATGAGAATAATCTAGAGTGATCAAATAATCTAGCATTAGGAGAAACACCTGAATTTTGTTTGGTGGGAATCCTATTAATAGCTGCTTCTCCCCCAAAACTCACTTGGAACGCTAGAAGACAAAAAGTAAAGAACGAGCAGTCTAAACAATATGACGATGTTTTCGTTCTGCAACGCGATTTTGTTGAGGAATATCTGTGCAAGAAGTTTCATGTAATGTACCATCAAATTTAAAAAGATCAAACAAATCTCCCTTAGTATACTCCCCGCCCAAATCAGAACGGAAACATTTAACAACTGCAGAATGTTGAGTTTGGACATAGGCTTGAAAGGCTATGTAAATATCAATAAACTCATAACGATGTTTCATTAAGAAAACCCAACAATAACAAGCATAGTCATCAATAAATGAAACATAATATCTGGATCCACCCCCCCCCCCCCCCCTTTGTGGGGACAGGGGCAGGTCCCCACACATCAGAATGAACTAAGTCAAAAGGTTCAAGAGAAGTAGATGTACTATTTTTAAAAGGTAAAGCAGAAAATTTGCCAAGTTTTCATCTACTACAGTCAGATATATCATGAGGTAGCAAATCACCCAAAACGCCACTACGACTCAAAATTTTTAATTGACTACCTGAAACATGCCCAAGTCTAGAATGCCACAAATAAAACAAAGAAGATGAAGAAGCTAGATAAAAGGACGTATCGACACTAGAAGCAGCCACACAACTAGGAATCTTCAAGTAATCCAAAATATAGAGTCCCCCTGTCTACGACCTGTCCCACCAATCAGCCTCTTGGAATTTGTATATGACAAGAGGCGGAAGAAAAATGAACTGAGTAACCTAAATCAATTAATTGACCAACAGAAATGAGATTCATAGTCAATTTAGGAATGTAATAAACATTGGGTAAAGGAATATTGTGGGTGCAAATTATGCCACTGCGTGCTAATGGCAATGGAGTCCCATCAGCAGTCGTAACAGTAGGAGATGAGCGAACAGAACATAAATATATGAATGATGAAACTTCAGGAGACATAAAATGAGAGGCTCCTGAGTCCAAAATCCATAAAAGCGAAATAGTACCTGGGACATTCGGTGATGGCAAACCTGAGATAGAAGGAGCAGGCATGGCATAAGGCTGAGATGTGGACTGACTTTGGGATTGGAATGCAATAAATCTCCAAAACTGCTCCGCCAAGACATCCATAGAGGGATTACTGGAAGACTTCATTACCGAGTGAACAGAGGAAGATGCTGGGGCAGCATGATGACTATTAGGATATTGATCATGGTCCATAAAGTGTGGTGTCTATTGACCACCACGATGTTGTTGTAGAGGACGCCAAGATGGTGGTGGAGAGGAAGAAGATGGCATTGACTTCAAAGGTTTTTCTCTCTGTTTTGCCAATAATTCTGATTGATTCTTCTGGTTACAATACTGACATTCTTTCCTAGTGTTCCCGGAATTCTTATTATGACGGGAAGTGGTTGCCAAGACTGATGCTTGTAAAACTTTGTCTTTGTTTTCGGTCTAAGTTTTGAGACGAGTCTCTTCTACTAATAGCTCATTGACCACATAATTAACAGAAGGTAAGGGGGTTCGATGCGAGATTGACGCACGGCAATTCTCATACTCAGGACGAAGAGCCATCAACAACTGAACCAAACGTTGTTCCTCTGTGCGAGAGAGATACGGTTCACAAGTTCTTAACTCTGAAGATTCTATCATAGCTAAATGATCCCAAAGATCAGTCATCTCGGAATAAAAATCCTGAAAACTTTTATCATGTTGAACTAGGGTACGAATATCAGCCTTACCAACACCAGAAACATATATCTACATTTGGTTTCCTTTTAAAAAATTCTGCATTACATAACTCCAATAAGTATAATTCTTCCTATCCAAACGAACACTAATAGCTTGCAATGAGCGATCACCCTTGGCCATTATAACAAACAAACAACCCAATACAACAGACAATGAAATCAAGAAATTCACCTTCCAAGAATTTTGATTCAAGAATTTTAAATCCTAAACCCTAATTGCTGATCTCCTGGACAAAAAGGCATGTATAAACCTTTCGAAAATAACAGAGTACTCACCTATCAAGGCTTAAACCGATCGAATCCGAGGTAGAGTTGGATCGTCGAAACAAGGCTCTTGATACCATGCTAGAAACAATAGCCGACTGAGAGAGAACAAATGAGAATAGCATTCATAGAATTCGTGAAATTAGTGAAATATATTTCCAGTACAACAGGAGGCTATATATGCCCAAATACATTAATATCTACCAAGGGAAAAATACCAAAATACCCTTACTAACTAAATACACATATACATTAACATTAGGGTTATTTATTTGTATCTGGTGAATGGCACTTGCAGCAACCGAAGCCATTGAGAAACAGTTAAAGAAGAGGGAAGGGGCCCCATTCTTGTGGCGTTTGCTGGTATATTTTGCAATCCATATTATCTTCATTTATTTTATATTTTTGCCTACAATTGATCTAGTTGCATTTATGAAACTCCCACAAATTGATCCGGTGAAATTATTGATATAGGAGAAGGGTTATTTGACCTTGGGAAAGCAAGAAAAAGCTTCAACTGCAGGTAAGCAAGCTAGGACTTTAGAGACTGCATACTTCACTTAGTTGTGAAGTCGGAGTATGGGTGACATAATAGCTGAGTATACCATTCGAGCGGACTAGCCTTTGCACCTCTTCAAATTTGTACAACATTCCGTCCCATTTTATTTCCACACATTGATTGATATCGAGTGTATAAATAAAGAGGGACCAGCCTGTTTTGTATAGAAACAAACTCTTGACTCTTGAAATGAAATGTGTAGTCTTCCCGTTTCTTAGGTTATGTTTGGAAACTCCAATTCCAAGCCTTGGATTTTGAGTTTGACGAACAAAATGATTTCTGCAGATTTCAAATTGTTCTTCTAATTGAACTGAAATCACGGTTTGGAGAGTCGATAATTACCAATTTGTGCAAGGTTGATCATTTCCTGGCATGTCAGATACCGATCTTTCCTGGTTGGTTTAATAATGGCTTGTGTGACACAAATACCAAACCTACAATATCACCGTTATGAGCGGTACGTTTCAACCAATTAAACTATAAGGGTTCAATAGTTTAATTATTGACTTATTCAATGACGGAGCTAAAAATAATTCAAAAAGGAGCTTTGGACCCTAGGCCCCCTGAACTAGATCATAAACCCATAAAAATCCAAGCTGAGATGAAAATTCCATATAAACCCAGAGCTAGTTAAAGGACAAAAATACCTTTACTGCCCAAGCCCACATCCCAGCCCACTCCTGCCAAACCAATCATGCTCTACTCTTATAATTAAAGTATAAGAGTCAATTTTTTCACGTATTCCAACTTTTAATAAAAAAAATAAACAATATTTTTTGGTCAAATCCGGTCAAACTCTTATAACTCACGTATAAGACCCTCTCTACTCTTATAATAAGACTATAAGTGTCATGTTTTTCACTTTTTCCAACTTTTAATAAAAAAATAAATAATATTTTTTGGTCAAATCCGGTCAAACTCTTATAAATCACATATAAGACCCTCGCTACTCTTATAATTAGAGTATGAGAGTCAATTTTTTTTCACTTTTTCCAACTTTTAATAAAAAAATAAATAATATTTTTTGGTCAAATCCAGTCACTCTTATAACTCACGTATAAGACATGCTCTACTCTTATAATTAGATTATAAGAGTCAATTTTTTCACTTTTTCCAACTTTAATAAAAAAATAAATAATATTTTTTGGTCAAATGTGGTCAAACTCTTATAATCGACGTATAAGACCCGCTCTACTCTTATAATTAGAGTATGAGAGTCAATTTTTTTCACTTTTTCCAACTTTTAATAAAAAAATAAATAATATTTTTTGATCAAATTCGGTCAAACTCTTATAACTCACATATAAGACCCTCGCTACTCTTATAATTAGAGTATGAGAGTCAATTTTTTTTTTCACTTTTTCCAACTTTTAATAAAAATAAATAAATAATATTTTTTGGTCAAATTCAGTCAAACTCTTATAACTAACGTATAAGACCTGCTCCACTCTTATAAATAGAGTATAAGAGTCATTTTTTTTTTCACTTTTTCCAACTTTTAATAAAAAAAACAAATAATATTATTTGGTCAAATCCAATCAATCTCTTATAACTAACATATAAGACCAAATCCACTCTTATAATTAGAGTATAAGAGTCATCTTTTCACTTTTTCCAACTTTTAATAAAAAAATAAAATAAAAAAATATGTTTTATTAAGACATGTTCGCCTCTCATAATTAAATTATAAGAGTCATGTTTTTTTTTTCACTTTTTTCCATTATTAAAAAAAATAAAAAAATCTAATATTATTTGGTTAAATCCGGGTCAAACTCTTATAACTAACACATAAGACATGTTTGCCTCTTATAATTAAAGTATAAGAATCATATATTTTTCACCATTTTCCATAAATAAAAAAAATGTAATATTTTTGGTCAAATCCCGCTCAAACTATTAAAGTCTCATATTTTATTAATATTAACTCTTATATTGGAAGTATAAGACTAGTTCATCTCTTCTACCTTAGGTCTAAAGGTCTAAAGAGTCATTATTTTCACATTTTTTTAAAAAAAAAATCATTAAAAAAAGTCTCATATTTTATTAATATTTGACTCTTAACTATAAGATCAATTTTAATAATAAAAAAAATTGCAAGAAAGTTAGGTTACAATTCTCCATTTCACAGTACACAAACATGTTCGATAAAGAAAAAACACAAAAATTAACAATTTAGTTCATCTAAACACCTAATAAAATTCCCTCGTCATTTTACTGGATATACTTCCAAAGTACAAGTTACTCTAACAACCAAAATTACCACAATTCAAACTGCCTTGTTTGTTTGGCATAACTCAATTCAAGCTAATTCCACCTAAACAAGGTTTTTGAGCTGTTTAGCAACAAACATTTTCTAGAATGAAAAGACAACAACTTGCTACAACTTCAGAAATTTTTCTTTTTTGTACAAAACACCTCTTAATGATTCATGTCCACGTTTGTACCAAATCATCTAACTTCATCTCTCTATATTTCACAGTACACAAACATGTTAGATAAAGAAAAAACACAAAAATTAACAACACAAAAATAAAAAAAAATCATGTACTAGTAGTGCCAAAAATGGAGCAGCAACAACACCAAGCACCATATTCAACTACACTCTCCTTCAGAAGACTCAACTACCATACCTCGCCTTGGTCTATCCTTCAGGATCTGAGGCGGCGCCGGTCAATCGCCGGAGATGAGATGACCTAAACGGAAATAACGGCGAAGAGAGCGCAGATCTGGAACGTGATTGACGAAAAATGACTGTGAAAGGTATGGGGGAGGCAAGAGGGGAATAAGAGGGGAGATCTACTCAGATCTGGTGATCGATGCTTCAGCTCCCTGGGATCTATACAAAGCTGTTAACTAGGTACGACGCCGGAGCTGTTGACTTGAATCTACATTTGCCGGAAAACGAGGGAGCCGGAGAGACTGAGAGCTTGGCGAAGGACTGCTGGAGAGAACGGAGCTCGGAGTGGTGAGTGAGGGGAAGAACCGTCGCCGGAGACGGCTCCGAGAGAGATCTGTGTGTAGAGAGAGAGGCGCTGGAGGTGATGTCCGGAGGATCGCCGGAGAAATTGACGGGGATCGCCGGAGATGGATGGGGAGAGAGAGTGTGGGGGGCTGTGTTTGTGTAGAGAGAGAGAGTGAAGAGTTCAAAAATGAGGAGAGAGAGAGGAAGAAGGGGGGTTTTATTTGAGGTAGGGGTAAAATTGGCATTTAGAAATTAAATTTCACTGAGTCAATGAGAGGTTGGGTTTTGATGGAATTTTGATCTGGGCTTAGGGTGTAGGTGGGCTTAAGCATATGGGTTGGGTTTTTATAACTTTTTGATCTGGGAATAGGGTTCTTGTGGAATTATGCCTTCAAAAAGGGTAAAAATATTTTTAACCAGTAAAGGGGAGAAGAAAATTTTAGTCAGCTAGCATGTTTGGATTTGGAACATTTGTTCTAGCAAGTCTGGATTTGGAACCGTTGTTGTGAGCAATTTGGTAATGGATTTGGAACAGCCGTTGTGAGCAATTTGGTAATACTGAATCTCACTTTCTCTTGGATGAGTGGGCATTACTGAAACCTCTCCCTAAAAGAGGACTTTATGCAAACACCCGAATACCGCTAAAAAAAAAAAAGAGACCTTTGGTATATACGTACATATATTTATTGTTCTTCAATTCAACTTTTTCCATTAATGTTGGAAGTACAACTTTAGTTGAAGAAGGGGTGGTTCAAAATTCAGTCGGTAGGAAGTCGGTAGGAATTCGTACTAGAATAGGCAATAGATATGTAATAGACTTATTAGGAGTTTGTTATACGATGACAATTGCCTTTTGAATGAATGATATGTAACTAGCTTGTCAAAAAAAAAAAAAAAAAAAATCTGTCGGTAGTCAGTAATGATAACTCTTTTATTTACCTCATGTAAAGAAGGGTAGCAATAATACCTAAATGAAATAAAGTTGTAGGGCAATGTCCTCTAAAATAAATCAATCATACAACATGACTAATCAAGTAAACTCCACATATGAAAATAAAGCATACTACTACTGTACAAGACAAATCCTATAAAAGTAAAGTTGCCATCATTATTGCAGATTCATGGCTGGTGAAAGAGTACAGATGATTCATTTAATGTTCCTAATCACATGCCCAAATAAATCCAAAATTCCTAACACTCTCAAGCTATAACTTGTCATCAACCTGCCCAGTTCATAGCACATCCGAATAGTTAACTACTCATTCGGGTCAAAATAACTGTTGTTTTTTGTCAATTAAATGTAACTTTGACCAATAATTTAAATAAAAAATAATGATGCTAATAAAAATCTAAAATTTGTCATTGCATTATAATTAATAATAATTTTAATTTTAATAACAATTTTTTATATAAGGATAGAAAAAAAAATGACAGTTATTTTGGACTAGAGAGAATAGAGGGTTATTTACACAAGGCAACAAAAAGATTTTGTAATGACTATTAGAAGTATAGTCAATCAATGTAAGTAGCTTGTCAAAGAAAAAAGGGAGCAAAGATTATTCTTTATACAAGGATAGAAAAAAAAAATTAAAAAAAAAAAAAAATGTAGTGGTACTATTGCCATTGTACAAATGTTAATCAGAATCCCAAGTACCCGAACCGCTCCACCCATTTTAATTTCACCCCACCACCCAACGCTTCCGATCAAGGCTACATAGGCGAGCTCATCATCTGTGCGGCTAAGATGATTTCAATTTTTTTTGGGTCCTACCAAACTCGAACACATCTCATCCGTCGAACACAAAATCCAATGAGGTGGCACTGGTGGAGCTAACTCGGTGGGGGAGGGTTCGAAATCCGAAATCCGAATCCCAAACCCCTAGATACAAAAACGTTCATGATCACGTGCAAATTAACAATTAGTAAAACTGTAAAAATATCCCGCCCAATTTTCCACGCCTCAAAAGTCACAACGACCCACTCTCTGGAACAACAACACTACTACCAGAATTCGATACCCTAACGCCACGCGTACGCCCGCGAATGCTCCTCAACCCCTCCACAACCTCCCTCGCATCCGGCCGATCATCCTTATCCGCCGCCACACACCGGAAAGCCAGCTCCGCCACCGCACCAACACCCTCTATCGCCTCCCTATCCGCCAACAAAGCTGGATCCACCACCTCCTTCAACAACCCCATATGTATCCTCGACACCACCATATCCGCCAACGCCACCTCCCTCTTCTCCCGTCGTTGATCCACCGCCCTCATCCCCGTCACCAGCTCAAGCAACACTACGCCGAAGCTGTAAACGTCGCTCTTCTCCGTTAACCGGAATGATCGGTAGTAATCCGGATCTAAGTACCCCGGTGTACCTTGTGGCCCGGTCCATACACAGTCCGAATCGTCCCTCGGCACCGTCGCCGCCTCTGAACACACTAGCAGCCTTGAAAGCCCGAAGTCGCCGACTTTTACACGCATATCTCTCTCCACGAATATGTTGTTCGACGTAATGTCTCTGTGAACAATTGGAGGGACAACTAGAAAATGCAAGTACTCCATGGCTACTGCTATCTGTAGCGCAATGTCGATCCTTGTCTGCCATGTTAACGACCCTTTTCGATGGAAGCTCTTCGTGCCGTGTAAATGGTCGGCAAGTGTGCCGTTGGCGACGTACTCGTAGACCAAGATTAATCCTCTCGGGTCGCTGCAATACCCGTGTAGTTTGACTAGATTTGGGTGATTGATTGAAGATAAAATCAGTATTTCGTTGCAGAATGACTTGGCTGAGACAGATTTGTTACCGGATTTAGTTGCTGGAATTTGTCTGTGAAGGTACTTGACGGCGACAATGCGGTTGTCGTAGAGTTGGCCTAAATAGACTGCGCCGAAACCGCCGTCGCCGATTTTTCTCTTGGAATCGAAGTTGTTTGTTGATAATTGAAGCTCTTCGAATGTGAATACAGGTGGGAGAAGACTGGCGGAGCGGTGGCGGTGTAAGTAGAGGAGTGCGGGATCGTCTAACAGGGATAACGTTTTCCGGCGTGAACGGACGATGAATGTGCTTAATAAGACTGCTAGTAAGAAGCAAATGAAGAGGAAAGCTATGCATAAAACAGCGATTCGATTGGGGCTTTTCTGACGAATCCATGGCGGCGTAATTTGGGAACTGGATCCGAAGCAGATGAATTGCTTATTTGGGTCGGATGAATTGAATCCGCATAGGCCATGCTTGGATTGGCAAGCTTTACAGTTTGAGAAATATGCATCCTCTTCTTCATCCCATTCAATTTCAATACCCAGTTTTAAGAATCTCTCAAGGAATTCGAGAACGTCGGATTGGCAGCCTTGTGGGGAGACTTGGTGGGTGGTGGCGGCGGCGCAATCGTGGACTAGGTGAAGAGGGGTTTTGATGAGCTTACATTGCCATGAACAATGGCTGCAATTAGGGAGATTGGGAGGAGGGCAGGGCTTGAGAACGGAGAGACGGGAGCAGGAGGAGTCGGAGACACGGAATGGGGAGGCGGAGAGATTAATGGGTTGGGATGGGATCGAAAGAGAGTGAGATGAACTGCAGTTGTGGGATGGGATAGTGGCGGCGACGGTGGTGGGGTGGGGAGAGAGAATAAGTGAAGTGGAATTGGGTAGATAATTGAGGAGGGAGAAGTTGAGATTGTTAATGGAGATGGTGGCGCGTGAGAGGGAGTTGCAGTCGATTTGGAAGGAAGGGTGGCCGCAGCCGGGGAAGGAGGAGAAAGGGAAAGGAGGGGTGGTAGAGAAAGGTGGACAAGAAGAGGGAAAAGATGAACAAGGGTGGGAGTTGGTGAAGTAGGGGAGGAGTGAGAAGAAAAGGACGGCGGCGGTGATGGTGGTTGTTGCGGTGGCCGGAGGAGGAGGAAAGGGGTTGTGATGCATATTTGAGAGTGGGGAAATGGGTTTTTTGATGAAGTGAGTGAGATCTAAAAGAGATGTTGAGTTTGTGAGGAGTTGCCTAGATTCTTGGTGGAAGTCGAGGAGGAGTGGGGGTGGGGTCACGTGAAAGGGAAACTGGGAGTGAAGACAAAGACCCAAAAAAGGTGGTCAGTGGGTCAAAAGTTAACATGACCAAATATCAAAGGGTTAAAGTTAGCGCCAAAAATAATCTAAAACATTTGATAATTTGTAGTTCCTCTGTCCCAGTTTAAGTTTTTTATTTTAGTTTGACTATACACATTTATTAAGAAATTAAAGCAAAAACAAAGAAAATGAGTCGATCGAAAGTAGAGAGTGAAGGATATATATGTCCAAAACACTATTCATGAAGCAAGTGGGTGAAAGTAAGGTAAGTGATGGTTTTTTTTTGTAATTAAATGAACTTTTTGAAGGTAATAGTCTCCATAGCACTATTCATTCTTTTTCATTTTTGGAATAAAGCAACTAAAAACCTTAATCTGGACATACCAAAAAGGAAATTAAGAACCTTAAACTAAAACGGGGGAGTATCTGTATTTTTTTACTACTCAATTCTCAAATAAATATTTACAGTACTTTTTAATATATTTTAGCTTTATAATGGTTATTTCCTTAAGCAATAAGAGCACATTACAATTGAAAATTCAGTTCGTCAATTAATTATGTAAGAGCATTACTAAATTTATTCTTGATTGAAAGTAAAAAAAAGGCATTTCAGACTGTGCACGGCTTCCCCGCACTGCTAGGGTTCGGAGAAAGGGCCCCAGCATAGGAAAATTTTACCTGCATATAATATACTCCCTTCGTTTCATAACTAGGTGGACAAAATGAGTTTTGCACGGAAATTAAGGGATGAATAGTAGTGGGTAGTTGTTGTGAGTATGAAAAGTGAAGTAGAAGAGAGAAAGTGGGGTAGGTTGTAATACCACATCCCACATCGGAAAAATATGAGCTTTAATTGTGTTATATAAGCCTTCACTATACTACCATTGAGCACCAATAACATACATGAACTTTTGTGTGGATCTGTGGTAAGCCGAGTGAACCTAGTTATCTGTGTTTAGTGGGCCAGTTTGTGGTGCTTATGTAGCGGGCCAGGTCTCTGAGCTGAAGATTATTTACCATTTTTGAAAAGTGTAACTTATCAATGGGACGGTCAAAATGGAAATTTGTCCACATTGTTATGGAGCGGAGCGGAGGGAGTATATAAGAGGAATTTTTTTAAGACTTGCAACACTTTCATCAAAAATAAAATTTTAAAATGAAAAATCAGACATTAATTTTGAGAAAGTTTGATTTCAGATTTTGTGTTTACATTTGTTCTTTGTGACCATTTGATAAATAAAAGTTTTAGCAACTTTAATGGCCCCCGCCTGCCTTTTATTTGAACAAAGTTGCTATCAAGTAATCCCACACACGAGCTACATTTGACGACACATTGAGTGAAGGTTCATTTTATCCGTGGCTTTTGCTTCACAAATCATATAATTAAGAGGAGGTCTTATGTGAGACGGTTTCACGTGTAAGACGGATCTTGATGTGAGAGGAAATGGGTTTGCCCGCCCTGCTCATAGGGTAGGCAAACCATTTACTCACTCAACGAGACCCGTCTCACCATGTGAGACGGTCTCACACAAGTTTTTGTCTATAATTAAACAATCTCACCCTCTTTCTTTCAAGCCCTTAGGCCTAATTCCTATCCTGCCATCTTTACTCGAGCGGGTGATTAATTGATGATCCTTATTGATGATCATTGATTCGTGCGGTGCAATATCAGTCGAACGCAACTAATATATCAAATTCTTTTAAATTGATGGGCTTTAGTGATAAATTAGATACACAGAAAAATAATTATATGTTAGAGCAATAACAAGACTTTATAAGAAAAGCGAGCAATCACAAGAACACCGATATACGTGGTTCACCAACTTGGCTACGTCCACGGCGAGGGGAGAGAATATTATTATCAATCTGGAGAAACGATTACAATATCTCACTATTACTGCTACACGAATTTTGATCACAAAATTCCTATCTGTGTAACTGTAGAATTACAGACCTATTCTGAGCACTCTAATAATTTATCTGAGACAAAACGACTAACTTTGATCTAAACTAATGGCCTCTATTTATACCAGTAAAGTCTATCTCAAAGTATGCAAGGAACTTGGAATTCTAGTACGAAACTGACTTGAAAACCATTCCTTCTGCGAATCTGTACTTAGCCCGAAATCCTCCTGCAGTTTGGTCTCAGATCCGCCCGGGTTGCTACCTTGGTCCGCCCGGATCTGGCCTGGTCCGACCGGACCCCTTCCTGCACCCGCCCAGAACCCAAATGCCAATTTCCGACGTAAGATTTTTGATTCGCCTTCTCTCCTAGGTCCGCCCGGGTGTTACCCCAGATCCGCCCGAAGCCTGTCTGCTCGGCCGAGTCCTTTGGCCTGCTCGGCCGAGCTGTCTGCTCTATCCCAGAATCACGAGATTTATCTGTTATTTAACCATTTAACTTAGCGTCTCAAATTCAAAGGCATTAACCCAACAATCTCCACCTTGACTTTGAATCTCCATGACAACAAACTTTTTCTCCCCCCTCGCCTCTTCTGCTATCTAATAGCTGCGAACATTCATCAAGTCCAAACAATGTTGGAACTTGCTTCCCGTCACGGGTTTTGTGAACATATCTGCAAGGTTGTCCGTCGTCCCTACCTTCTTCACCTTTACCCGTTTCTCATCCCTTAGGAAGTGATATCTGACATCAATGTGCTTGGTCCTCTCATGATGAACTTGATCCTTGGCCAAACATATCGCTCTCAAACTATCGCAATAAATAATAGCCTGATCCTGATGTATCCCAAGATTGTTGATCAATCCCTTCAACCATATTCCTTCTTTATCGGACTCTGTCAATGCCACGTATTCTGCTTCTGTTGTAGACAACGTCAATATCGCCTGCAATGTAGCCTTCCAACTGACAACTGACCCACCAAGCGTGAACACGTATCCGGTCTTCGATCTTCTTGTATCAACATCACCTAAATCTGAGAAACCTTCGACTGCACATTCTGTCCCATCTCCATAGACGAGTCTGACGTTGCTGGTGCGCACTGTAGCATACATCAAACTACCAACTGCACTAGCATAGGATACTCGAGACATATACTATTTCTCCTCAACCGATTTGGGCCCAAATGCGACTGTCTGTGCATTCACTGCACCCGGAGTGTCTATAGCCTTAGCTGTTGACCTACCAAACCTCTCTGAAACTTTCTTGATGTATCTTTTCTGGAATATGAACAGTTTCCGTTTGGCTCTGTCTCTATAGATCTCCATACTCAGAATTATCTTCGCGTTACCCAAACCCTTCATCTCTGCGACCAATAAGCCTTTCAGCTTCTGAATCTCTGACTTCTTGACTGCTGCTATCAAATAGCTGTCAAATCTCTTGTACCACTGCCTAAGCGATTGCTTCAATCTACAAACTTGACCTTCCTTGCCAGGAACTTGGAATCCTTCCGACTCTATCATGTATATCTCTCCCTCTATTGCTAGCAACACTCTTATCGAAGTGTGTCTGACCACTGTTGAGAAGATCCCATTGTAGTCCACCTCTTCTCTCTGTGTGAAACCCCTTGCAACAACGCGAGCTTTATACTTGATCCCTTCTGCCGGTTACATCCCTTCCTTTTTCTTGAAGATCCACTTGCAAGTCACAATCTTCTTGCCTTCTGGTCTTGTGGTCAACTTCCAAGTCTGATTCCTGTGAAGAGACTCCATCTCATCACCCATAGCCGCATACCTTTGAGATGACTCTGAACATGTATCTTCTTTATTGAAAGTAGAAGGTTCCATAAGAACGGACTCCACTTCCTCAGCAACCAGCAGTGCATAAGACATCAAGTCTTCAAATCTATACCTCTCCAAAGGCTTCCCGAGATTAGCTCTTCTAGACCTTCCTTGTGCTAACCCATGTTCCTTGGGAGCTGAACTTGAACTTTCTGGTACTTCAGTCTTTGTCTCTGTTGGTGGATCCTGATTAACATCTGACTGTGGGACAACTAACTCTTCAGTATCTTGTTGCTCCACCTGTTTATCAACACCGCCAACACTTGAATCAATCATGGATTTACCAGTCCATACCTTATAGGTAACTTTGAGGCCAATACCAGTATGAAGTCCATGATTAATCAAGTAACATGTTGTACTAAGCGCTTCTGTCCAGAAACGTTTAGACAACTCTGCATTGGAGAGCATGAACAACGCTCCCACAAGCAATGTCTGATTCATCCGTTCTGCTACACCATTCTGCTGTGGCGTGCCTCTGCTGGTGAGATGTCTAGAAATCTCCACCTCTCTGCAAAACGAATCGAACTCAATACTGCAGAACTCCAAACCATTATCTGTCTGGAGCTTCTTGATCTTCTTCTCTGTCTGGTTCTCTACTACCGTCTTCCAGTCCTTGAAATTCCTTAGGAACCCATTATTGTGCTCCATGATAACCACCCAAGGCCTCCTCGAATAATCATCAACCATAGACAAGACATATCTGTGCCCCCTTAGAAATTCCTGACGTCAAGGTCCCCAACTCTCTGAGTGGATGTAATCCAGAACGCCTTTAAGATCCTTGATCTTATGGCCATAAAGAAGATCTCTGTTAGTTAACTCATGCATCTCTCGAGTGCTCATGCGACCGAGCCTGTTGTGCCACAGCTTAGACATATCTCCCTCGTTCACCTCTTCTGATGCAGCCATAGTCGACTCTGCAAGCGTCTTTCCTTGGAGGAAATACAAGGACCCCCGCTTAAGGCCTTTCAGCATCACTTCTGAACCGTTACAGACACTAACTGCTCCACCTTTACCTTTGAAACTGAACCCTTTGCTGTCTAACTGACTAAGAGAAATCAGATTCTTCGTCATAAGCGGAACGTGTCGAACCTCGTTCAAAGTGACAACCCTGCCATCATGAGTCCTGACCTTGATCGAACCAATACCGATAACCCTGCAGGCTGTACTGTTGGCCATGCTTATATCACCGCCAACTATCTGCCTATAACCGGTAAACCATTCTCTCCTAAGACTGATACGGTAAGACGCTCCTGAATCAAGAATCCACGCATCATATGCGCATGCTGATTTTGATGTTACTAGAGCATAATCATCATCTGAACTGCAATCCCTGGCCGTCATGGCCTCTGCTGTGACTGGTGCCTTGCCTTGCTTCCTTCTGGGACAGTCGAACTTCCAATGCCCCTTCTCTTTGCAGAAATTACAGATATCCCCAGGTTTCGGACCCTTCTTGTGTGAAGAATTACCTTGATTGTTCTTCTTCCCACTAGAACCCCTGTTACTGCTACTAGCAACCAAACCTGATGACTGGGTACCTGACTCATTCTCACTCGCCTTTCGGCGCAATTCCCTCGTCTTGAGAGAAGTTTTCACTTCCTCTAGAGAGATCCCATCTTTACGGTTTATGCACGAATCGACATAATGTTCATAAGTCATAGGTAAAGATACTAAAAGCTGCAAGGCTGCATCCTCGTCATCAACATCTACTCCTATATTACGCAGTTCAAGTAATGCAGAAGTAAATCTGTTAAAATGATCATTTATGGGCGTACCTTCAGTCATACGACAATAATATAGCTTTTTATTCAGTATAACTTGTTGGTCAATGAACGTGTCATGTACATATCTTCCAACTTCAACCAAAGATCGCTTCCGGAGTCTGTTCCTGCAACATTGGTTAGGATCTCATCATCCAACTGTCTGATGATCTTGGCGTGAGCCTCCTGATCTAACTTCTTCAATGCCGCCACCTCCTTCGCTGCTGCTATCTTGTCCTTCTCTGACTGTTATGCTGTACCTTTTGTGGTGACTGCCTTATCCTTGGGATCCTTGCGATCCCTGATTGCAATCTTCAACGGTTCCCATAAATCTTTGTCAATCAACAAAGCCTTCATCTTGATCTGCCAGATAGAAAAACTATTCTTCCCATTGAACTTGTCGAACGAATCTGCTCCTTGACCCATCTTCTTGTTCTCTGCAGCGGAATCCCTGAACCTCCAACCACGAACCAAAGCTCTGATAACCAGAGCTCTGATACCACTTGTTAGAGCAATAACAAGACTTGATAAGAAAAGTGAGCAATCACAAGAACACCGATATACGTGGTTCACCAACTTGGCTACGTCCACGGGGAGGGGATAGACTATTATTATCAATCTGGAGAAACGATTACAAGATCTCACTATTACTGCTACACGAATTTTGATCACAAAATTCCTAACTGTGTAACTGTAGAATTACAGACCTATTCTGAGCACTCTAATAATTTATCTGAGACAAAACGACTAACTTTGATCTAAACTAATGGCCTCTATTTATACCAGTAAAGTCTATCTCAAAGTATGCAAGGAACTTGGAATTCTAGTACGAAACTGACTTGAAAACCCTTCCTTCTGCGAATCTGTACTTAGCCCGAAATCCTCCTGCAGTTTGGTCTCAGATCCGCCCGGGTTGCTACCTTGGTCCGCCCGGATCTGGCCTGGTCCGACCGGACCCCTTCCCCCCCCTCCCGGATCCCAAATGCCAATTTCCGACTTAAGATTTCCGATTCGCCTTCTTTCCTAGGTCCGCCCGGGTGTTACCCCAGATCCGCCCGGGCCCTGTCTGCTCGGCCGAGTCCTTTAGCCTTCTCGGCCGAGCTGTCTGCTCTGTCCCGGAATCACGAGATTTCTCTGTTGTTTAACCCTTTAGCTTAGTGTCCCAAATTCAAAGGCATTAACCCAACGTTATATCTTTTAATGACATGAGATGTGGGGGCGTAGATCAGTAAAAGTTGAAGCATTGCTCATCAGGTTTTAAGTTAATCATATAAATGAAGTTGAATTGGGAAAGTAAGGCTCGACTAATAACACGAGATCAACTTAATAATCAAAGAGTTCTAGTTTAATCGGTCGAGTTGGTTTACGAGGAAACTAGTTCCTCCATAAGTTATAAAAAATCCACTTTTTAACCCTTTAACCCTAAGCCTTAAACCCTAAGGGCATTCCCAATGGTGGTGGCAAATGGCAAATTTACCACCTCCTTTCCACTATTCACACAACCAATGAAGGTGGCAAAAGAAGTGGCAATTTGCCACACATGAATAGTAAGTAGAGACGTCAATTTGGGCTGAGCCCGTTGGGCTGGCCCGGTCCGCCATAGAATAAGGGTGGGTTGGGCCCTAAATATACTAACTCAAATACAAGTGGGCCATTTTGGATTAGCCCATTTGGGTCGCGGGCCAAACGGATTTCCACCTTTTTTTTTTTTTTTTTTTTTTGCTTACCGATGTATTGACTTTGAGACTCAACACTTTCTCCTCCTCTCCTTCCCATTTTCAACTCACAGTTTCTCTCTCTAAAACACACACACACACACACACTGACACAACACAAAATTCTCTCTCCTTTCTCTCTAAACATAGCTCATCTCTTCCTCCTCCATCGCCGGTATCCAGACACGGCTACCATCATCGGCATCGTTCAAGCCATCTCCGGCGACCGGTGTCTCTACTTCATCTCTTTCTCTACAGATCCGTTTCTCTCTATCTCTCTCTCTCTCTCTCTCTCTCTCTCTCTCAGATCTGTCGTGTGGTTCCTCTCTCTTTCTCGCATCTTTCGCCGGCTCCCTCTATTTGCCTTCCTTTCTGGTCATCGACCTCAGACGCCGGCGAGCTCACCTTCATCGCCGGCTTCGCCTTCATCCACCAATTCACCGGCGAGCTCCCTCTATGGCACTCAAAAATAAGTCTTGGGGTTGTTTCAAAAATAAAAAATAAAAAAATAAGTCTTGGGCTCTTGGCCCGCTTGGCCTGTCTGGCCCACCAACCCAAGGTGGGTAGGGTTGGGATAGCATTTTCTCAGCCCGCCAAGAATTTAGGCCAGCCCACCCCGCCCCGTTTGAAGGTGGGCTGTGGTGGGTTGGGCCCAACCCGCCCCGCCAGCCCGTATTGACAGCTCTAATACTAAGTGGCAAATTTGGGGGTACACTATTCATGGGAGGAAAATCTATTTTGTATTTTTTTAATGTATTTATTTTTTGTTAATGTAATAATAAATTATTTTAGTGATATATTATGTGATATATTTTTATGTGATATATTTTTTTGTGATATATTTTTTAGTTGTTACGAATTTTAATACAAAATGCAACATACAAAATATAAATTGAACATTAATACTACAATTTTAATACAAAACGACAAATTACATAATACAAAATGCAAATTACAAAATACAATAAACAACTGAAATATAAATTAGACATTAATACATTGAAATTTAATATTCTTCCAAATCACTTCCTCCAATGTTACGAAAATAATGTTGGAAAGAATCGGACTGACTCTCGAATTGAGTTTGATTAGTTTTTTGCATAATTTTTAGTTGTTCATTTCTATACCATTCACGTCTAGCCGGATCACTAATAGTGTCCAAATCTTTGTCCATAATTTTATCATCCCTTTTCTATTGACTTATTCTTGAAAATTCATCTGCGACTCTTATTTGCTGTAGGTTTGATTCGGCCATTATATCGCCAATCCTTTTATTTGATTCCTCCACAACTTTCGCTGCACGAGATGTTTCTTCTCCCGATTTTCTTTTTTGTTTAGCCTTCTTCACTCCCCTTGGTCGGCACGGTGAAACACCATCAGTGTCGTCACTTAAATTGACGTTAAATGTTACTCCCGGAGAAGAGAAGTCGGCACGGTGAAACACCATCAGTGTCGTCACTTAAATTGACGGCATATATCCCAAATGGTCCACTCTTGTGCAAACCATTCGCGATCCACGTGGTAGAAAAAATAATTTTTTTGCACACGCACCAAATAATGAAAATTCTCGGCATTTCACAATTTTTTAGCTCGACACCGCCAAATCAAGGATGCAAATGCTCATTACGAACTTCGGAATCCTTTGATTGAACATATTTGGGAAGAATATTCGAGCTCGGAAAATTAGTGAATATGATTAATTTGTAATTTTTATTTTAGCATTGCGTTATGTTTTTTATTTGCATTGTGGTGTATTATATTTCTTATTTTCTTTAGTATTACTATGTAATCGTGACGTGTTATGTTATTGTATTTTAGTATTTTTTTTATTATGAATCGTTGTTTTTTATTTTTTAATTAAATATAAGAAATTTCAATTTATTTACTTTTTAAATATTTAAATAAAAATATCAATTATAATTTTAATTATATACAAATATAAGAAAATTAAATGATTATGTGATTAAATTGAGAATATTCTAAGAGAATATTCTCTTTTAGTAAGGATTTGAGTTTGATGGTTGGGGATGGTTTTACTAATGGGAGGCAAATTTGGGGGTAGAAGACAAATTTGCCTCCTAACCATTGGGAATGCTCTAAAGAGCCTAAACTTTAACCCCTATAAAAACATGACTATTTATAACTTATGAAGAAACTAATTTCCCCCAAAAATTTCTCAAAAGAACTTAATTGCAAGAAAATTGGCTAGACCTTAATTTAGTTTTAAACAGATTTAATATACTTCAGATATTCTCAAAATAAATGATGCATTACTGTATCTTTCCGTATGCTTATTCTTGTATTATGGTGTTTATTGGTCCCTAAAATAATTACTCCTTCCGTCCCAAAATAATCTTCACGTTTGACTATTCAAATTTTTTAAGAATATGAACATTTGCTTCACTAGTCATGTTGTGTTTATGCACACTTAAACCTAAAATGTAGAAATGAGGGAAATTTTTTGGGACAATGAATATCATTTCGGGACAGAGGGAGAGGGAGTAATTGGTTCACTCTACTCTGTTCATACACGTGGTCTTAATATTGGAAGGAAATCGTCAACAAGGAAACGAGAAAATCTATATGTATCTACCACCTTTATGTTGGAATAGAGATAAATCGGGAACTAGCGATCTAAATAGAAGAAATCAGCAAAGTCGCAGAGCAGGAAATGCTCGGCTGATCCAGGTAAATGACTCGGCCGAGCGACTCGGGCGAGTCAAGGAAAGGGAGCGTCCGTGCGTTAACCGGGCAAAAACACACATTCTGATGAGGTGTGCTCGGCCGAGCTAATTAGGCTGCTCGACCGAGCTGCTCGGGCGAGCGTGTAAAAGAGAGTGGCCGATCCGCTGCTGGACGGGAATATGCTGAATTTCGGGAATTCTAATTAGACTAGAGTTTGGTCTCATTCTAGTTTTTGTATATAAACAGGGTTCCACCCCCATACTCATTGTAACTCCATATTTACATATTATAGTGCAAGATCCTGACTTGGTAGTGCCCTCAGACGTAGTCAAACATATTGACAAACTGGGTAAACAAATTTTTGTGTTTCTTTTGTCTTTTGCTTTGGGTTTCTTATTTCTTGTGCTTGTTTGTGGTGCTGGGTTTTCTTGCGATTTGCTTGGGTGTTGGGTTAGGTTTTTCCACAACAACTAGTATCTAGAGCTTCGGTTTAATGATCCGGGTTTATCAAGCAATCAAGATGGGCAAGGATAAACAAGCGGTGGAGAAATTCAATGGGTCTGATTATGGGTTTTGGAGGATGCAAATAGAGGATCTCTTGTATAATAAGGATCTCTATATGCCTCTAAAAGGAGTCAAGCCGAAAAGCGAAAAACAGGAAGACTGGGATCTCATGGATCGGAAAGCCTTAGGGGTGGTTCGATCTACTTTGTCAAAGTGGATCGCGAAGACTACCAAGAAGGCGAAAACCACCAAGGAGCTATTGGATTATCTTACTAAGAGATTTGAAACTCCATCTGCTGCAAATAAGGTTGATTTGATACGCAAGATGGGTAATCTCAAGATGCAAGAGGGAGGATCCATAGCTAAACACATCGATGAGTTTATGGATGTTCTAGACTCACTGGTTGCGTTGGAGATTACTTTCGGTGACGAGGTTCATGCTTGTCAATTGCTAGCATCCTTACCAGGAAGTTGGAGCGGAACGGTTACAGCGTTAAATTCTTCAGCGGGTAAGAACAAATTGAAGTATGATGATGTTAAGGACTTTCTGTTAGGCGAGGAAAATCGCATAAATAATTTGGGGACACCGTCTACTTCGGAATCGGTCTTGGCTACAACTAGTAGGGGAAGGCCGGGTTCTAGCAATAAAGGGAGAACAGGGTCAATGGAAAGTGTAATCGGGGGTGGGAGTCAGTCTGCGGAGAATAAAGAAAGACCAAGGGTTACAAGAGGATCGGTAGAGTTCTATCATTGTAAGGAGTTAGGACACTACAAGAGGGATTGTCCCATGCGAGGGGATAAATCGGCGAATGTGATAATCGAAGGTGACGATGTACTGATTCTGAGTGATAGTAGTGTTGGGTTTTGTGCAAACATGCGCAGCGGAATAAACCCAAAGTCTAGATCCATTCAAGATGATTAAATTAATAAGGAGATGAATTTAGAACACTAACCGTGATGGAGCTTTAAAATTCTGAGATCTTAAATCTTTGTTCTTCGCACTTCTTTGAATCACGAACGCAGGAACACGATCGCAAAACTTGGATCACGAACTTGGAGGAGTTGATGCCAACGCCCTCTATGTTTATCCACACGCGAACGAATATCAAGAACTATCCTTGATCCAGATTGCTAGACCCAATAGAAACTATTTCTATTATGAAGGCTATATGAAAACTATGATTCTTGTTCTTGGGAAGAAGAATATATTTTCTCTCTTGGAGGCTCTCTAATTGATCAAATATCAATTGTATCTGATTAGGTTATTAGGAGAGGTATTTAAACTCATTTAACCTAAACCCTTTAGGAGAAATAGGTTAAAACCCGTCATAATACGTAATCAGGAATACTGGCCCGAACAGGACCTGCTCGGCCGAGTCCTTTGAGGTGCTCGGCCGAGCGCCTCTAATTTTTACCCTTCTGTTTCTCTTGCTCGGCCGAGTCCTTTGAGGTGCTCGACCGAGCACCAGCAGAAAGTCATTTTTAGCCTTTTAAACAATTCGTTCTTTTGTGTGTGACGCCATAGGATTATATTAAGTTGGCAATGAGCCTAAACACATTTGTACTCATAAATCATGAGCGAACTCTAGCAAGCCATCATGACTATCCAATTAATATAACTTGTCAAAGTTCGAGAATCCTTTATAGAACATATTACAATCTCTTTGTTTCACGATGTCTATTGAACGTAAGCCATGGTCAATGGTCAAGTTACATAGTCCAATACTTTCTCGATCCCGAATGTATTGATAAGACAAATCTTATTTGAGCACGGCCATGCATTTCATCAATACCATTCATCGAATGGCCAAAGCTTGACATCTCTCTTGACGAGGAACAAATCCTTTCTTGGCTTATTACTCTTCCCTACATGATTCCGATTATGCCAATCATATTCTTTATAACTACCCGGTTAGGGGTAACGTTTGAATATGTCAAACATAATGTTCATCAAGTGGAAGACTGTAATAACCTCAAGTCTAAAGATTCCAGTAATATAACTATATGAGACTTAATTATGACATTGTGACCATGACAGAAATCTCATACGGGCCAGTCCAGTATTTGTTCTCCAACAAATACCCATAAGTTTAATTGTATCGCATACACCATAATCATCATATGATTATCTATTAAACTTATACTAACAATTAATCATAATTATCAGGGACGGTGATTATTATAATAAACATGCAAAGGATATAATAATCAAACATTCAATATCTTTATTAAAACATAATCAATATATAACATTAATCGTTCTCATAACGTGCTAAGAATATACAACACCAACAAGTAGTGCGCTAGAATCATGGGTGTTTGATTCGGGGGCATCATTCCACTCATGCAGGCATGCAGGGGCGATGGAAAATTACACTTCCGGTGATTTCAGAAAGGTCTATCTGGTGGAGGGCGAGCCTTTAGAAATCAAGGGGAAGAGGGATGTCAGAATAGGAGCATCGGACGGGAATGTCTTACATCTACACGGGGTCAGACACATTCCGGGTTTGAAAAAGAACCTGTTATCAGTTGGGCAGCTGGGTGAAGAAGGTTACACGGTAACTTTTAGCTCTAGGAATTGGGTTATTACCAAGGAGGATTGTGAGATCTCTCGGGGTAATAGGGAAGGAAGATTGTACTTGACAAACACCAAGGATAGTATCGCGGTGGCGTCAGCCAAGGGTGATACGGATTAGTGGCACTGTCGATTGGGTCATATGAGTGAGAAGGGGGTATCCCCGGTAACTTCTCTAGGTGATGTGTCATATTACATGACCTTCATTGATGATTCGACAAGGAAGGTCCGAGATTACTTCTTAAATGGTAAAGATGAAGCTTTCAGGATATCTAAGAAGTGGAAGGCCTTTGTGGAGAATCGGATTGGACTCAAGGATAAATGCTTGAGGTCTGTTAATGGTGGGGAGTATGAGCTCAGGGAGTTTGAGGGATACTGTGATGCGAATGAAATTTTCATGGATATTCCAGACTCGGGTGGGAGCGACACGGTTCATGATGACCAAGGTCAAGGCGTCACTGAAGATGAACCAAATACTCCAGGACCAGATATTCCGCTACGCAGATCTAACGGCGAGTGTAGATCGGATGCAAAGGCTCCAGGTTTCTCAAGCAATGTGAAGTTGAAGCTCGGTATAGCTTCAACGGGGCTTGGAGAATAGGGGAGGAGGAAGGTACTACCATGATCGAGGTGAGTACTATGGAACTAAGGATGAGTTGAAGACGGATACGGGGTTTGTATACAGGTTGATCTCTAGGTGGGAGATTGTTGGAATAGAGATAAATCGGGAACTAGCGATCTAAATAGAAGAAATCAGCAAAGTCGCAGAGCATGCAATGCTCGGCCGATCCAGGTAAATGACTCGGCCGAGCGACTCGGCCGAGTCAAGGAAAGGGAGCGTACGTGCGTTAACCGGGCAAAAACACACATTCTGATGAGGTGTGCTCGGCCGAGCTAATTGGGCTGCTCGGGTGAGCGTGTAAAAGAGAGCGGCCGATCCGCTGCAGGATAGGAATATGCTGAATTTCGGGAATTCTAATTAGACTAGAGTTTGGTCTCATTCTAGGTTTTGTTATAAACAGGGTTCTGCCCCCATACTTATTGTAACTCCATATTTATATATTATAGTGCAAGATCTTGGCTTGGTAGTGCCCCCAAACGTAGTCAAACATATTGACGAACTGGGTAAACAATTTATTGTGTTTCTTTTGTCTTTTGCTTTGGGTTTCTTATTTCTTGTGCTTGTTTGTGGTGCTGGGTTTTCTTGCGATTTGCTTGGGTGTTGGGTTGGGAAGGGTTTTTTCCACAACACTCTACATATTTACATTTGCTTCACATTATTTCACAAGTTTACCACCAAATGAAAAATAAAAATAGGAAATTCAAAACCGCTCCTCAAGATTATGGGCGGTTACATATAGGCCCCTCTTGCATTATGAAATACTTATCCACTGGTATTCACTTAAGCTCTGTTTGTTTCGCGTAAAACGACTTTCGGAAAATGTTTTTTAGAAAATGAAATTATTTTCTGAAAATGACATAAACATGTTTTTGATTGTTTGGTTAAATCTAAGAACAATGTTTTTTTTAAAATATTTTCATATGAGAAAAAAATTATTTAATATGAGAAAAATTATTTAATATAAGAAGAAAAAACACCGAGAGGGAGGGGGTAGGGAGAACATGTGGTAGGGGTGGGGTAGTTATGGTGTGGGGAGGGTGAGGTAAGGTAAGGGTTGGGGTTGGAGGTGGAGGTCAAGCGGGTAGCGTGGGTGTGTGAGAGAGGATGTTAACATTTTCTGGAAAATGACTTACGGAGGAGAAATTCGTAAGTCATTTTACTTAGAAAAATGGGGAAATCATTTTTCGAAAAACTTTTCCCATTTTTTAGTGGTTAACAAACACCAAAAATATAAAAACATGTTGCCTCTATTGGCGGTTTGCTCAATAAACGATATCTTCGCCTTTCCTCTAATCCTTGTCTAAGGATTATCCACCATGTCGCGCATAAATATGAAGATAACTTTAGCCCAATTATTACTTTATCTGATAATGGGCCTATAATTACTCAGAGCCTTTTATAAAGCCCAACGGCCTGATCACATCACAACCATGAGACCAATATTTACCCTTAGTTTAGATGGAGGCTTCATATAAAGATTTCAATTCTCTCACGACAGCCGACTATACAAGAGGGGCAATGCTAGGGTCACAAAAGAAGTTTAAAAAATGATAGATACAAAGTGAGGTGGCGATATTTTATTGGTTGCATCGATTGTGAACCTGGCACACTCTAATAAAAAACACTAATTGAATTTTGACACATCATTTTGTAAGCCACATTTTGTGGCACTTTTTTGTGACTTTATATTTACCCATACAAGAGTTACAACCATAAGGAGAGGCCGAGATCCAAATTCCCCTCACACCCCTAGCCACCCCTGGCCTTCTTTGACCAGTCAAATATAGTTACTAAATACCCAAAATAACCCCACCCCTCAAACAAAAACCTCCCCCTCCCCTCCCTCCACCCCATTCTGCAACTCACGCTCTCTCTCTCTAAAATACCCGCACACACACACAATATTCGTTCTCTCTCTTTCTCCAAACACTCACCGGTCGTCATCCTCTCCAGCGACGACGACGACAGCGGTGACTGCTACTCCTTCAGATCCGCCTCTTTCTCCATCGTCGGAAAGAGTTATTCTCCGGCCATCTCTTTCCCCACTCCGGCTATAAAACCCTAACGACGGCGAGTTCTCTCTCTTGTCTCTTCTACCTCCGACCGCTCACAGATCTCGCCCTTCCCCACCACACCCCTGGCCTCTCCGGTTTTTACTTCCCCTCATAAGCCGGCGACCATACCCCTTGTTTTGCCTGCGTTCGCCGACATAGATCCACTGTCCTCGTCTCTAATCTGTGTCGGAATCTTCAGATTCGGATTCTATGTCTCCGGTATGTATATACAAGCTTAGCAACAGAGCAATTTACCTGCAACTTTGTTGTAATTTCAGTTCTTCTTGCTGCTTCTATGATTGTGGTTATGGTTCATGGTCTGTAACGCCCATCCTTAATCTCGTTAAATATTTGACTTATTTGTTAAATTCTTGACTTTCTTGTTAAATTCTTGACTAGCATATTTATATGCTATTTTATTTGAGTTAATTATTTAGCTACTTTAGAAAATTAAGGTGGTTAAATGTCAAAGTTGAAAGTTTAGGGTCCTTTTTGTCAAAGTTAGAACTTGAGGGGCCTAGTTGCAATTCTTGGATAATTGCAAGTATATCTTCCAGTTGCTTTCTTTGAGAAAGCATTTTACCCAAATCTTTCTCGTACACTCTCTCTGTTTCATAAAGAAGGTTTAGGATTCTTCCTATTCTCGACTCCTCGAGCTTAATTATCCCTCTGTTCGTGATTCCGGTCCCGGATAAATATTCGTGGCGTTGAATAGAGCGTTTCCTGCCGATCAGAAATTTATTTGGGTCAACTTGATTTTTGACTAGGTAAGTTATTGACTCCCCCTTACTTGTAATAACATGCATATATGTTATTCCCGCTACTTGTTCTTGTTAAAATTGTGTTTTGAGCAATTTTTGTGATACTTGTAAATTTGGTACGAAGGGAGTATTCGTATGAAATAAAAGAATGAAATAGGCTTGCAAAGTATCTTGGGAGAAAGTTAGAAAAATTGTACTCCTATTCATGAGACGGTAAAATAGTAACTTGATTTAAATATTATTAAAAAAATTGTACCATTATTTGTGGTATGGGGAAATGAATGGAAGTATCTCTAAATGGGTATATTAGTATAATATAAAATTATACTTATACTTTTGGGACGGTGAAATATTTAATTGGGAATAAAAGAAGATTATTCTATTACTTATGGGATGGGGATAAATTAATAAAGTGTCCCTATAGAAGTGTTCTGGGCATGTTAAAATGCACTCTTGAATGTTAGAAAGTGTTAGTGGGTTTATACTCCTATATTCGGGACGGAGAATTTGTAAGTATAAAAGTCTCTGTTGGAATAAGAAAGTATAATTGAAATGAGTGATTTAAGCTTGTTATTATACTACTGGGTTTGATAATATATTGATAAAAATTATACTCCTACGCTCGGGACGGAAAATTATTTAACCTGGGAAAGAATTCGGATTTTGGCATTTTTGGGCCTTGGGCGACCGCCCATCTATTTGAAGTATTTTGTTCTTGGAAAGCCTGATTTTGGGCGACCGCCCACACCATTTTGTGCGGCCGCCCATATGTCCTGAAAAATTGTAAAACTTGTTTAATGATTGTATAAGTTGGAAATAACTCTAGTTAAGGTATATAACCTTAGTATAAGATGTCCTAGCAAGTGTTGTGACACCTTAGGGGCATCAGAACTTGGTTTTAAACGTGTATACTCATTGAACTCAAATGAGAACTTAAGTATAAGAGTAACAACTCTTTTATATGTCTTGAAAGTGCTATGAACAAGCACTTATGTGTTATGCTTGTCTTGAATCCTATGATTGTGCACCTTAGGGGCATTAAAACAATGACTAGAGATTGAATATCCTATGTAGGGGATTATGAACTTATAAGTATGAGTTGTATAGTATTGACTTGATTTGAACTCGAAGTATTCTTGGTCTAGGTTTAGGGTACTACCCTAGATGGCCTAGATGAGTGTTGTAGAACACTCTAGTACTGAAAAATAGTCCCTTTGTGAATAAATGAAAGGTGGACTTGAATCATAATTAAATGATAACTTGAGTATAAGAGTAGTAACTCTTTTATGTGTCTTGAAGTCAATGTTTGTGTACCTTAGGGACACCAACTAATGTCTAGAGCTTGAATGTCCTAAGAAAAGGATTGGAAAATAATTCGTGAAAGATGTATAATTCATCTTCCTAGCTTGAACTTGAAGTATAAGATAATTAACTCTTGTACATGTTTAATCATCCAAAGAAATGGATTGAGAACTTGGATATAAGATGATAAGATCTTGTATATGTATTGAATGTCTTGAATGTCTTAAGATGGGACAGTAACTTGAAGTATAAGACAATAAAATCTCGTACATGACTTGAACATCCAAATAATTGGATTAAGACTTGAATATAAAATTATAAAATCTTGTCCGTGCCTTGACACCAATATAGGTGTATGGTAATAAACTTGAAAGAGTCTTGATGTGTATATGCAAATCTTGCATATATTTACTTGATAGAATGTGGCTTCTTGATTGATTGGTACATGGTATGAATAACCAAAGAATTGGGTTATGGAACTAGATAGAGAATGATTAACTCTACTACATACTTGAACTTGATACGTGTATATTGGAAGTGCTATAAATAAGCACTAAAGTGTAAATGATTTAGTTTTTAATCGTGTATATACTCAATGAAGTATATAAAGAATAAAGAAGATATCTTGTCTTGAAATGGTTCCTAAAGAAAATAAGGACTAGTGTAATATGAAGATAATTCATATAATCGTGAATACTACGATTTAAATTAATAAGAATGATTACAGAACACAATATGTGTTAGAAAATGTATTCGATTACTAACGATACATATACGTGAGATATGACTGTGACTAGGTATGATGTTACCTATTCTATTACGTGTTTAGAGTCTAAGGTGTTGGGCTCTACTTGATAGTAAGGGTATCGTGATAGACACTTTAATGTGTTAAACGTGATATGAATATGTACGTGCAAACTTGGCATGTGACAAAGTGATATACCCTACTACTTGACTGAAGTCTGTTATACATGGACTCTTACTTGGATTGATCGTGTTACATGGACACCTTATGTGCCATTGTTATCTTGGTTTGTATTCGCAATAATTGCGTATGGGTACTTGTATTCTCGTGAGCACATGATACATAATTACATGGTGCATATTCTCGTGAGCACATGATACATGATTACATGGTAGGGGTATAAACGGTTCGGTTTAGCTCGGTTTGGGCGGTTTTAGAGACCGAACCGCTAGTCATCGGTTTGAAAAAATCTCAAACCGAGCTGAACCACCAAAACCTCCAAGCCAAACTGAACCAAACCACGATGGTTCGGTTCGGTTCAGCTCAAACCGCGGTTTAATATATCGGTTCAGACCGCGGTCTGAACCACGGTTCAAACCACGGCTCAAACCGTGTCTGCAAAGAAAGAACCCAGAAAACCCCTCTATTTAACGAAGAATCCCCAACAAAAGATACCTCCCTGCAACTCCAAGAATCCTCAAATTACTATACCAACGAGCTCACACCATCGTAATTCTTTGTAAATAACTCGAAAAGAAACCCAATTGTAATGATACAGCAGAGTATTCGACTTTGGTAATATCCAAACCCCAAGTTCAAATTCACAAAAACCAGAATTGGAATTCAAAACAGCGAAGTGGGATTGAACAGATTGAACCTTCCTTCCGAGAGACAAACAACGAGTTGAAACAAAGATTAAATCTGGGGGCTAGGGCTAACCTTAGAGCAGCTTCATAAACTGGTTGAGAATTCAGATTCAGAAGTTGTTAGTGTTGACAACCTCCAAAAACTTTTGTGTGTTCGTTGGAACCGATGTGTAAGCTCCTCATTCTTCAATTCTTGCTCGGATTCCCGCTTTCTCTCTGAAAATTGCTCCAGATTTTTATCTCTCCCTCTGATTTTCTCTCTCTTGAAATTTCTCTCCTGTGTGTCGCCATTGGAGTGTCGAGAGAATTTGAAATTGGGGAGGCCGAGGAAGGTGGAGGCGGAGGAAGGTGAAGGTGGAGGCGGAGGAAGGTGGAGCCGATGGGGATTGGGGAGAGGAAGAATGGAGTGTCGAGAGAATTTGAGAGACGTAGAGGTAGAGCAGCCGCTGAAATGAATTGAAACTTGAAGTCTTGAATGATAAAAATAGGGTTTCCTTCCCTAACTGCTCGGTTCGGTTTGAGCGGTTTGGTTTAGCTCGGTCTGGTTCGGTTTGGTTCGACTTTAGTGGAGAAACAGTGAGCTGAACCGAACCACACGGTTTATTGATTTTTAAGACCGTAGCTGAACCGTTGGTGTGTAAAAACCGAACCAAACTGCTCGGTTTGGTTCGGTTCGGTCTCGAACCGCGGTTCGAGCCGAACCACTTACACCCCTAATACATGGTGCATAAAGAATAGTCCACTAATAAGGGACTGAGTTCTGTTCTCGTAGTTCAAGTAAACATCTACTTGTGCATTCTTGGTGAGTCCAGCTAGTTCTCCTTGCTTGTTCGAAAATATATAGGTTCACGCTTGTCGCGAGAGCTGGGGTTTAAGTGACAATCGGGTCCCTATGTATTTCCGCCTGACCCCTTACTACCGGCCATAGTAAGGGCATAGCTTCCTTGGTTGGAGCAATAAGCCTGACCTAAGTGAATGCTAACTCCTGTCCTGTTCACCACGTGGATCTTGTTCTTGTGGATGACACTGGTTACCAGGTCTTCTTATATACTGCACATCAGTCTCCTGTTCCTGTTCTTGGTTGTCCTCAGCTAGAAAAGCATCGGCAACAAATGGTATTCTTGGGAGGAATAAGGAAGGATTCAGGTACAATGCGTGATAGGCCTATGTGCATCTTGGTGAGCTGGTCTAGCCTCTCACACTACTTGACTACCTGTTACCTGAACCTTTCTTGAGCTTGATTACTTGTTGAGTTGGCTTAGCCTCTCCTATAATTGTTACTTGATGATACTTGATATATGTTTAGTTGAGTATCTACTTGTATTGCATGATAACATGACATATAGTTGCATGTTAATAGCTTACTGAGATTTATCTCACCCTTTATTTGTTTAATTGTTCCCCCCCCCAGGAAAGCAGGGGATAGTACGCAGTGAGGCTCGACTTAGCTGGGAACTTACTCGGCAGGATATTCTTGTTCGAAGTTAGTGTCCTTTTATATTTTGGTAAGGACGATCTTGTATGAGTTAATAAACTCTGGGCTTGTATTGGGGTAGTATTTGTTGTCCCTAGACAGTTCTTGATGCCAGCTTATTTGCTAGGCATGTCTTCCGCTGTATGTAACCATTTTGGTTTTAATTTTCTTGGTCTAGAACTCGTGTGAGCTATCTTAGCTCCCTACTCTTGAGTATATATATCATGTCAGTTTTGTTTTTAACATGTATTGTTCCTGTTTACCATTAGTTTCTTGTTTCTTGTTAGTTACGCGCACCAGGTTCGAGGTTCTATTAGGGAATCCCGGGACTTGGGGCGTGTCAGTGTGGTATCAGAGCTATGGTTTAGCTCTAAGCCTGGATAGGGTCTATGGCCTAGGTTGGGTTAGTCTTGGGTGTGTTTTCGACGCCGAGTGCTTCGTTACTTGTTGTCATACCAGGCATAGGACTGGTGTTGATAGTGTTGATCCAATTGGATTAGATGGTTTGAGAATCGAGAGTGCAAGTCTTTAAAGACTTAGGCGTATCTATCTTGTCTTGTGGATATTGTTTCGTGCTATATATGCATGCTTGACCTTATCTCGTGAATTGCGTGGAAGTGTATTCTCTAGTAAGAGACTACGTGTTGATATTGTTATTAGTAAGAGCTTGATAGAAGTGTGGGTGATAACACCCTATACGTTCTATGTTAACTTGGTCATGTTACCTAGATGGGACATTGATGTGATACGTGTTATGATTTGGCTTTCTATACGTTATGCCATTCTTGTTTACCACAATAGATGGTAATTATTTCTATGCTAGTATGCTTGACTATATATGTGAGCATGATAGATTTATGCATAACCTTTATGTTCTGCATTGAAAGTCTAGAAAGGGTTCTTGAGATTGTACTGGGTATTTAACCTATGTGATTGATAGTGGAATTTCTAAACCAAACCAGATGGATGTATCCATTCTTGATGAGAAACTTGGGTTATCTTGAGTTGTTACAGTGCGAATACAGTGCTGACATCTGGATTAATGTTCTTGACATCGATTGAGTTAAACGAGTTGAAGATTCAACTTGAGAATTTCTTGATAGAGGATATATCTACCTTGTAGTGGATGTCTGAATTGAGTATCTGTGTTGACCTATAAGTGGAAACAACCAAGGTACGCGTGTTCTTGAGATTTTCTTGATCTTGTTAGAGATTCATGAATGAATTTCGAAGGCAGCTCCATTGTTAACTATTTGACACCGAGAGCTACATCTTTTGATGGATTGTCTTGATGGATTGATATACGTAAAGTCAGTTTTGAATATTGAAATGATGGATGACCACGACTCAGTATTTGAGATTGCCTAGTGGATTTGACCAGTTCTATGATTTCTAGTGGATATGTCAAGTTTCACCAATATAGTGGATTGACTAATCGAGTCTGTTTGACTTTATGTGTTTAGATGTTATAATTGATACATCTAAATTGCATAGAATATTTGTGAGTATCTGTGCATAGTCGTGATGTTCTTGAGTTCTACTTGTTGATTATATATGTTATAATCTTGATCTAGTAAAAATTCGAGGACGGATTTTCTTTAAGGTGGGGAGGATGTAACGCCCATCCTTAATCTCGTTAAATATTTGACTTATTTGTTAAATTCTTGACTTTCTTTTTAAATTCTTGACTAGCATATTTATATGCTATTTTATTTGAGTTAATTATTTAGCTACTTTAGAAAATTAAGGTGGTTAAATGTCAAAGTTGAAAGTTTAGGGTCCTTTTTGTCAAAGTTAGAACTTGAGGGGCCTAGTTGCAATTCTTGGATAATTGCAAGTATATCTTCCAGTTGCTTTCTTTGAGAAAGCATTTTACCCAAATCTTTCTCGTACACTCTCTCTGTTTCATAAAGAAGGTTTAGGATTCTTCCTATTCTCGACTCCTCGAGCTTAATTATCCCTCTGTTCGTGATTCCGGTCCCGGATAAATATTCGTGGCGTTGAATAGAGCGTTTCCTGCCGATCAGAAATTTATTTGGGTCAACTTGATTTTTGACTAGGTAAGTTATTGACTCCCCCTTACTTGTAATAACATGCATATATGTTATTCCCGCTACTTGTTCTTGTTAAAATTGTGTTTTGAGCAATTTTTGTGATACTTGTAAATTTGGTACGAAGGGAGTATTCGTATGAAATAAAAGAATGAAATAGGCTTGCAAAGTATCCTGGGAGAAAGTTAGAAAAATTGTACTCCTATTCGTGAGACGGTAAAATAGTAACTTGATTTAAATATTATTAGAAAAATTGTACCATTATTTGTGGTACGGGGAAATGAATGGAAGTATCTCTAAATGGGTATATTAGTATAATATAAAATTATACTTATACTTTTGGGACGGTGAAATATTTAATTGAGAATAAAAGAAGATTATTCTATTACTTATGGGATGGGGATAAATTAATAAAGTGTCCCTATAGAAGTGTTCTGGGCATGTTAAAATGCACTCTTGAATGTTAGAAAGTGTTAGTGGGTTTATACTCCTATATTCGGGACGGAGAATTTGTAAGTATAAAAGTCTTTGTTGGAATAAGAAAGTATAATTGAAATGAGTGATTTAAGCTTGTTATTATACTACTGGGTTTGATAATATATTGATAAAAATTATACTCCTACGCTCGGGACGGAAAATTATTTAACCTGGGAAAGAATTCGGATTTTGGCATTTTTGGGCCTTGGGCGACCGCCCATTTTGGGCTGGGCGACCGCCCATCTATCTGAAGTATTTTGTTCTTGGAAAGCCTGATTTTGGGCGACCGCCCACACCATTTTGTGCGGCCGCCCATATGTCCTAAAAAATTGTAAAAACTTGTTTAATGATTGTATAAGTTGAAAATAACTCTAGTTAAGGTATATAACCTTAGTATAAGATGTCCTAGCAAGTGTTGTGACACCTTAGGGGCATCAGAACTTGGTTTTAAACGTGTATACTCATTGAACTCAAAATGAGAACTTAAGTATAAGAGTAACAACTCTTTTATATGTCTTGAAAGTGCTATGAACAAGCACTTATGTGTTATGCTTGTCTTGAAGCCTATGATTGTGCACCTTAGGGGCATTAAAACAATGACTAGAGATTGAATATCCTATGTAGGGGATTATGAACTTATAAGTATGAGTTGTATAGTATTGACTTGATTTGAACTCGAAGTATTCTTGGTCTAGGTTTAGGGTACTACCCTAGATGGCCTAGATGAGTGTTGTAGAACACTCTAGTACTGAAAAATAGTCCATTTGTGAATAAATGAAAGGTGGACTTGAATCATAATTAAATGATAACTTGAGTATAAGAGTAGTAACTCTTTTATGTGTCTTGAAGTCAATGTTTGTGTACCTTAGAGACACCAACTAATGTCTAGAGCTTGAATGTCCTAAGAAAAGGATTGGAAAATAATTCGTGAAAGATGTATAATTCATCTTCCTAGCTTGAACTTTAAGTATAAGATAATTAACTCTTGTACATGTTTAATCATCCAAAGAAATGGATTGAGAACTTGGATATAAGATGATAAGATCTTGTATATGTATTGAATGTCTTGAATGTCTTAAGATGAGACAGTAACTTGAAGTATAAGACAATAAAATCTCGTACATGACTTGAACATCCAAATAATTGGATTAAGACTTGAATATAAAATTATAAAATCTTGTCCGTGCCTTGACACCAATATAGGTGTATGGTAATAAACTTGAAAGAGTCTTGATGTGTATATGCAAATCTTGCATATATTTACTTGATAGAATGTGGCTTCTTGATTGATTGGTACATGGTATGAATAACCAAAGAATTGGGTTATGGAACTAGATAGAGAATGATTAACTCTACTACATACTTGAACTTGATACGTGTATATTGGAAGTGCTATAAATAAGCACTAAAGTGTAAACGATTTAGTTTTTAATCGTGTATATACTCAATGAAGTATATAAAGAATAAAGAAGATATCTTGTCTTGAAATGGTTCCTAAAGAAAATAGGGACTAGTGTAATATGAAGATAATTCATATAATCGTGAATACTACGATTTAAATTAATAAGAATGATTACAGAACACAATATGTGTTAGAAAATGTATTCGATTACTAACGATACATATACGTGAGATATGACTGTGACTAGGTATGATGTTACCTATTCTATTACGTGTTTAGAGTCTAAGGTGTTGGGCTCTACTTGATAGTAAGGGTATCGTGATAGACACTTTAATGTGTTAAACGTGATATGAATATGTACGTGCAAACTTGGCATGTGACAAAGTGATATACCCTACTACTTGACTGAAGTCTGTTATAAATGGACTCTTACTTGGATTGATCGTGTTACATGGACACCTTATGTGCCATTGTTATCTTGGTTTGTATTCGCAATAATTGCGTATGGGTACTTGTATTCTCGTGAGCACATGATACATAATTACATGGTGCATATTCTCGTGAGCACATGATACATGATTACATGGTGCATAAAGAATAGTCCACTAATAAGGGACTGAGTTCTGTTCTTGTAGTTCAAGTAAACATCTACTTGTGCATTCTTGGTGAGTCCAGCTGGTTCTCCTTGCTTGTTCGAAAATATATAGGTTCACGCTTGTCGCGAGAGCTGGGGTTTAAGTGACAATCGGGTCCCTATGTATTTCCGCCTGACCCCTTACTACCGGCCATAGTAAGGGCATAGCTTCCTTGGTTGGAGCAATAAGCCTGACCTAAGTGAATGCTAACTCCTGTCCTGTTCACCACGTGGATCTTGTTCTTGTGGATGACACTGGTTACCAGGTCTTCTTATATACTGCACATCAGTCTCCTGTTCCTGTTCTTGGTTGTCCTCAGCTAGAAAAGCATCGGCAACAAATGGTATTCTTGGGAGGAATAAGGAAGGATTCAGGTACAATGCGTGATAGGCCTATGTGCATCTTGGTGAGCTGGTCTAGCCTCTCACACTACTTGACTACCTGTTACCTGAACCTTTCTTGAGCTTGATTACTTGTTGAGTTGGCTTAGCCTCTCCTATAATTGTTACTTGATGATACTTGATATATGTTTAGTTGAGTATCTACTTGTATTGCATGATAACATGACATATAGTTGCATGTTAATAGCTTACTGAGATTTATCTCACCCTTTATTTGTTTAATTGTTTCCCCCCCCCCCAGGAAAGCAGGGGATAGTACGCAGTGAGGCTCGACTTAGCTGGGAACTTACTCGGCAGGATATTCTTGTTCGAAGTTAGTGTCCTTTTATATTTTGGTAAGGACGATCTTGTATGAGTTAATAAACTCTGGGCTTGTATTGGGGTAGTATTTGTTGTCCCTAGACAGTTCTTGATGCCAGCTTATTTGATAGGCATGTCTTCCGCTGTATGTAACCATTTTGGTTTTAATTTTCTTGGTCTAGAACTCGTGTGAGCTATCTTAGCTCCCTACTCTTGAGTATATATATCATGTCAGTTTTGTTTTTAACAGGTATTGTTCCTGTTTACCATTAGTTTCTTGTTTCTTGTTAGTTACGCGCACCAGGTTCGAGGTTCTATTAGGGAATCCCGGGACTTGGGCGTGTCATGGTCAACCTTTGGTTCCTGCTTTATGTATTTTTGGGGACTCAGTAGTGGAAGCAGGGCCACCTTAATCAAGGCTAACTTCCCTCCTTATGTACTAAATTTTCATTTTAGATCTGCAAGGAATGGATTCAATCCATGTCATTCCATTCTCTCTCTTTTTTTTTTTTTCTTTTTTTCTTTTTTTTTTTAGATCTGGAGTAGTGATATGACTGATATCCATGTTGCAACATTTTTTTCATGGACATACTCAACATCATCAGAACCAATTTTTTTTTCCAAGCATATATGAATGTGATTAGTATTGTTGATTTGTAAAGAGGCGACTAATGGAGAAGAATTGTAATGCATATACTATTGTTTTGTATTTAATTTCTATAGTGTAGTTTTAGATTTTGTACCTCAAACAAACATATACTCCCTCCGTCCCAAAATGATCTTCACATTTGACTATTCAAACTTTTTAAGGATATGAACACTTGATTCGATAGTCATGTTTTGTTTGGGAACTTTTAAGCCTAGGTTGTAGAAATGTAAATTTTTTGGGACAATGAAAAAAGCCAAATGCGAAGATTATTTGAGACGGAGGGAGTATCATATTAAGAGGTGAGTTGGTCTTATAATAAAGTTATAAGTATTGTAATAAAGTTCTAAGAAAATAAAATCTAATATTATTTAGTTAAAGTATGTGATGAATTTTGGTGTATTTGATGTTGATGACTTCTCTATTCAGATTTGTTGGACTTTTTCTTTCAAAAAAAAGAAAAAGAAAAAGAAACATCTTCCTTGGCCTTCTAATTGAACTTTAATAGAAGTTTTATACTTTAGTTGAAATATGTTATAAATTTTAATAAAAAAGTTATCGATACATTGCAAAAAAAAAAAAAAAAAAAAAAAAACTCTTATACTTTTATTATTATAAGAGGTGAATTGGTTGTAAGTTATAAGAAGTGATTTGAATTTGATTATGAGATTCAACATTTATAAAATATTAATTTTTTATTTTATTTTGTTGAAAAAAAAAAGACTCGTATGCTTCAATTATAAGAGAATAATAGTCTTATACACAAACTATAAGACTTTGACCAGAATTTGACTAAATTATTAGATTTTATTTTCTTAGAAAATAGAATAAAATGAAAAAATATGACTCTTATACTTCAATAATAAGAGGCAAATGTCTTATACTTTAATTATAAGAGGTGGACAGGTTTTATGTGTCATTCATAAGAGTTGACTACCGTTTGACCAAATATGAAAGTCAACATTAATAAAATATATTTTTTTTACAAAAAAAAGTGAAAAAATGACTCTTATACATCAATTATAAAAGGAGAATTAGTCTTATACACTTTTTATAAGAGTTTGACGAGTTTGACCAAATAATATTAGTTATTTTTATTAATTAAGAAAAAGTGAAAAAACAAAACTCTTATACTTTAATTATAAAAGCCGAACATGTCTTATGTGTCAATTATAAGAGTTTGACTGTTGTTTGACCGAATATGAAAGTCAACGATAATAAAATTTTATTATTTTAATTTATTTGTGAAAAAAAAAGTGAAAAAACGACTTTTCTACTTCAGTTATAAGAGAAAAATTGGTCTTATACACTTTTTATAAGAGTTTGACCGAGTTTAACCGAATTTGACTAACCTTTTTTTCCTAAAAAAAATGAAAAAAAGTGTTTTTTTTACTTTTATATGTCAATTATAAGAGGTGGACATGTCTTATATGTCAGTTATAAAAGTTTGACCGTGTTTGAAAATATTTAACCAAATAATATTATTATTTTTTTCTAGAAAATGAAAAATGAAAAATATTTGACTCTTATATGTTAATTATGTGTAAGTTATAAGAGTCTGACAAATGTTTGACCGGGTTTGACCAAATAATATTTTTTGTTTTTTTCTAAAAAAAAAGAAAAAAGTGATTTTTTTACTCTTATATGTTAATTATGTATCAGTTATAAGAGTTTGACTGCTGTTTGACCGAGTTTGACCATATTTGACCAAATAATATTTTTATTTTTTTCTAAAAAAAATGAAAAAAGTTATTTTTTTGACTCTTATATGTTAATTATGTGTCAGTTATAAGAGTTTGACTGCTGTTTGACCGAGTTTGACCATATTTGACCAAATTTTTTTTTTTATTTTTTTCTTAAAAAAATGAATTTTTTGACTCTTATATGTTAATTATGTGTCAGTTATAAGAGTTTGACTGTTGTGTGACCAAGTTTGACCATATTTGACCAAATAATATTATTTTTACTTATAAAAAATTGAAAAAATTGATTTTTTTTACTCTTATATGTTAATTATGTGTCAATTATAAGAGTTTGACTGTTGTTTGACCGGGTTTGACCATATTTGACCAAATATTATAAATATCTTTTTCTAAAAATATGAAAAAAGTTAAAATTTTCGGCTCTTATATGTTAATTATGTGTCAGTTATAAGAGTTTGACTGCTGTTTGACCAAGTTTGACCATATTTGACCAAATAATATTATTATTTTTTCTAAAAAAAAATTATGATTTTTTTACTCTTATATATATTTATGTGTAAGTTATAAGAGCTGACTAGGATTTGACCAAAAAAGTAAAGGTGAGAGGAGATATGAGGGTATTTTAGACTTTTTGCATTTTTTTTGCTGGTGAGGGGTGTATGAGGAATTTTGTTTCTGGCTTTTCCTTTTTTGGGTTTGTATCTGGGCTTAGGGGCCCTAGAGTCCAAGCCCAAAAATAAAAAATAAAAAAAAACAAGTCAATCACTCAAATAAATTCTACTCTCCTCTTCACGACTCCACTCCTGAAATAGATTTTTTTCTCAAATAATTCCTTTATTTTTAAGTATTTACCAAAGTAACACTTTTTTCAAAGTATGTACCAAAATGACCAAGTTTGAGGTAATTCGCTTGTGACGGAAGCGAAATATAGTAATTCGCTTTTGTCACAAGCGAATTGCAGGCTGATTAACACTGTTAATTAACTGTTATCAAACTCACTATCCGGGACTCCGCCGGAATCCATGGCAGCCATGCCGGAGCTTGTCCACCTAGATCTCGGCTCAAATAAATTCAACGGTACAATCCCCAAATTCATCACGGTAGTGAAAAATTACTTTATTAATCAAGAATATTTCTTCACCATTGACATTCACTTCAAGATCACAAAGAGACATCCATAAACCCCAAAATAAAGAAAAACCCAAGAAATCCCAGAACTCCACAAATCAAGAAACTATTTTTTTCGGAGCTTATCTAAAAAACCCAGATAGTAAATTGAAGAAGAAATTAAATGAATTGAGAAGAAGAAGACCTAGAATCTAAGTAAGGGAATGAGACAAAGAAAAAGGATAAAACTTGGTTTTTGGAAATGGCTCTATTATCAGTAGGACAAGAGTACGGGTGAAGCAAGTAGGTGTAAGGGATTGAGAAAACATAACCTATTTCGCTTCCGTAAGAAGCGAATTATTTCGCGAGGTTAACATTAATTAACAGTTAATTAACATCAGGTAAACTGCAATTCACTTGTGACAAAAGCGAACTACTATAATTCGCTTCCGTCACAAGCGAATTACCTCAAACTTGGTCATTTTGGTACATACTTTGAAAAAGGTGTTACTTTGGTAAATACTTAAAAATAAAGGAATTATTTGAGAAAAAATTCCCTGAAATATCTCCATATTTAGAATTTTTATTCAACAAATATTTTTTTCTACAAAATTACAATAATCCTCTTAAAGATATCATGTATTGGTCCTAAAATAAATTTCATATTTTGAGTTCTTTTAAGGTTTTTAGTCATTTTATTTTATTAATGGCAAGTGTAAATATTATTTTTTTATCAATTTTTGCATCATAAAATTCATTTAATCATAAAGAAATCGTTAGATGACTCAACTGTTGACCAATTTTCATTATTTTTCAATAATTATGCGTCAAATTAACAACTTTAAATCGAGATATAGAGAACAGTGTCCACTTTATCACCACAAATATAATTATAATAATCCCATCTAGTTTTTACTCTTCTACTCCACCCTCAAGACACACCCTCAAACAAATACTCATTTCGTCACAGACTAAGGTTCTTACTTTCTTTTTTTGGTTTGTCACAGACTAAGGTTCTTAGTTGCTTTATTATCTAAAATGGATAATGAGACCGACAAGTGGGTCTCATTATCATAATCCAATTCATAACCAAATCAAGAAATGATGTTGTTGCTGTTTGTTTGAGAAATGGAATGAAGATTCGTTGATAAACTTTGATAGCCAAAAAAAAAAAAAAAAACTGCACAGACGGGTCGGGTTCGGGCCGGTCGCGGGTTTGCCATTATCGGGCCGGGTTCGGTGCTAGCAACGTATATCTCGGGTTCGGGCTTGGCCAAACCCGACCCGTTGTCATCCCTACACTTGTTATTCTCACAACAAAAACTTTCTACCCACTTTCTCTCTCATACTTTACTTTTTACACTCACAACATCTATATTTTCTTGATCCCCGTGTAAAATCAAACTAAGAACTTTAGTTCGGGTCGGAGGGAGTAACTTCTTTGTTCTTTAATTTAATTACATTTCGTCCAATAATTCTCTCGCATCTCAAACTTTAATTACTATATCTCACTCCCCTCCTCATAATCACCCAATCAGTTTTCTGTTTCTCCCAATCAATGGAAATCTTCACCAAAGCTAAAGCCGTCAAACTCAAAAGCCACCTTGACAAATACCTAGTAGCCGACGACGACCACCACACCGTCCGTCAAAGCCACCGTAGCGCCACCACCCGAAACGCCAGATGGGTACTCGAGTTAGTCGACTCCAACCCTAACGCCATCCGTTTAAAAAGCTGTCACGGCCGTTACTTAACGGCATCCGACACATCTTTCCTGTTAGGCATGACCGGTAAAAAAGTCATCCAAAAATCATTTGATCGCTCTAACGACGACGTCTCCACCGTGTGGCAGCCCGTCCGCGACGGGTTTCAGGTGAAGCTCCGGGGGGTTGGTGGGACATATTTACGGGCTAACGGAGCAACGCCGCCGTGGAGGAACAAAGTGACGCATGATAATAGTTTTAGGCCAAAATACATTTACCCCCCCAAAGTATCCACCGAATCCCACTTTGCCCCCCAGCGCCAAATTTGTCCCACTTTGCCCCCCAAAGCTTCAATTCGTCCTACTTTCCCCCCCAGCTCCAGACTTTGCACCCCATCACTAACGAATGTTAGAAAATTTAACAGAATAGGTAACGATTGGACTATTTTGTAATGCTTATTAGTTTTTAAGGGTCAAAATGCAAAGTTTCAAATATTAAGTACTAAAAATTTATTTATTTTTCCAAATATTTAACATTATCTTAAATCATAAATAATTAATAAGTCTTGAAACTAATATTAATTTTATGCTAATTTTTTTTTTTAAAAAAAATATGAAATTATTTTTTCTAAATAAATGAAATTTTTTTTTTTAATAAAACTAAAAATTAAGTATGTTTTTTTTTATTTTTTAAATAAAAATATTTAAAAGAATATTGTACTTTTTTCAACAAACAAAAAAATACAATATTTTTATAAAATAAAAAAAAGGCTATAATGTTTTAATTTTTTTTAAATAAAATTCTTACAAAAATTACAATTTAAAATTTTTATTTTATATTTTTTAAAAATATAAATAAAACTTTACAATGTTTTTTTAGAAAAAAAATCTTTATTTTTTTAAATATTTTTATTTAAAAAATAAAAAAAACATACTTAATTTTTAGTTTTATTAAAAAAAAAAAATTCATTTATTTAGAAAAAATAATTTCATATTTTTTTAAAAAAAAAAATTAGCATAAAATTAGTATTAGTTTCAAGACTTATTAATTATTTATGATTTAAGATAATGTTAAATATTTGGAAAAATAAATAAATTTTTAGTACTTTAATATTTGAAACTTTGCATTTTGCCCCTTAAAAACTAATAAGCATTACAAAATAGTCCAATCGTTACCTATTCTGTTAAATTTTCTAACATTCGTTAGTGATGGGGTGCAAAGTCTGGAGCTGGGGGGGAAAGTGGGACAAATTGAAGCTTTGGGGGGCAAAGTGGGACAAATTTGGCGCTGGGGGGCAAAGTGGGATTCGGTGGATACTTTGGGGGGGTAAATGTATTTTGGCCATAGTTTTACGGGGTCGACGCATAATTGGATTTTGTGGGATGTTGAAGTTGTTGATGTGCCGGAGGATGAGGTTTTTAATGATTCTTTGTCTATGGTTTCAGGTTTGTCGTCGGTTTCCGATGAGATTTCCGATGTGGATTTTGGGTCGCCGGTGTCTGTTCATTCTAGCTTCTCTCCGAGGGCGCCTACTTTGTCCATGACAAAGGTACGTGTCTTTTTCTTTTTCTATTTAGTTAAATTCTTCTTTAGAATTTAGATTTAAAGATTTGGAAAGTCTGATGATAATGTGTTTATTGTTGCTGGTGTTTTTTGGAAGTACTATTTTTTTTTTGACAAAAACTTGTGTGAGAACACTCCAACCCGTCTCATGGGTGAGACGGATCATTTTTTTTGACCCATTACCCGACCCACAACCCTGCTCATTGGCCCCAAAAAAAAAAAAAAAAATTTTTTTTTTTTTTTTTTTGCTTTTTTTAAAATTTTTATATTTTTATTTTTGGTTTTTTTTCGGTTTGTGAAAAGTAATAGTTACCATCTCTTAAAGTAATAGTTACCATCTCTTAAAGTAATAGTGTTATTCCTATGTTTTCTTCGTTTGTCAAAAGTAATACTTATTATAACTAAAATGTAACAAACGTGTTATTTATATGTAATAGTATTTGTAAATAATTGTAATACATATGTATAGATATCTATTTGTTTTCAAACAATAAGTTACAATGTGATCAAATTTATCATGATACATGTAAAAGTATTACATTTTCTATAGAAATCTGTTACAATTTCGTCAATCAAAGTGTTACATTTACTTGTATAAACTTACTATTACATTCATATACATAAGTTATTACTTTTCAAATGGGTAAAAACGAGCTTTTGTTTTTTTTAAAGCAAGTATTACGTTTACTTATGAACAATGTTACTTTAAGAGATGGTAACTATTATTTTTTGCTAAACCACTGAAAAGCCGGAAAAAAAAATATAAAAACTCAAAAAAAAACAAAAAAAAAAAAAAAAAAAAAATAAAAAAAAATCGGCCAATGGTGGGTTGCCACGTGGCGGGTTCGGCCCATGGGTCATGGGGCGACCCGTCTCATGCATGAGACGGATCCCCTTGTTCTCATGGGAGACCACCTCTTTTTTTTTCTGTCCAAAAACAAGTGAACTTTCATAAAATATTAAAGTTAATTTAACTATTTTAGTGAAATTTTAAAAAATATTAATGATAAATTATTAAAATATTTAACAGTAACAACTTTTACAATTTTATTAAAATGATTAGATTAATATTTATATTTGATTAAAATTAATTTAATTTGCCAAAAAAAAAAAAAAAACTCAAACGTGATCAATATTTATGGGACTAAGAGAGTATCAATAATAATAGAGTGTAGTGAAATAATGAGAACTGTTAGTGTACCTTTTATAATCTTAGAGGTATTAAAATGACATTATCAAAAAAACAAAAAAGTACATATTTTCTCCATCCTCAAATAAATGTCACATATTTGACTTTTTAGTCAACTTGATTAATTTTGGCCATATAAAGATTTTAGTATGCTCATAGAATTGTGAAAATTGTTAATTAGTAAGTTTAACAGATGATCAAATACAATTTTTGAAATTTCATATAGGTAGTTAAATCATCGTGAAATTTTGGTTAAACTTAAACAATATTGACAAAAAAATACAAACATGCGACATTTATTTTAGGATGAACGTAGTATTTCTTTTGAGAGTGGAGTGACCCCATCACAAAAAGGATCTTGATTTCTTTCTTGGCCGGGTGTGTGGTTTCGTCATTGTCAAACAAGTATCTTAGAGAGCTTAATTATAGTAATACAAACGTTTACTCACGGTTGAAAAAATAAATTATACTTTATCTGTCTCAAATTGTATCTCAAATTGAATGTTCAATTTTTTTTTTCATATGATTAAAAATAAATTAAAATATTTTTAATCATTCATTTTGTACCGATGTAGTACTCCCTCCGTCCAAAATACATACTCCATAGTTTAAAACATAAAATTTTGTCATAAAATGCCTGTTGTTTTGCTATTATCTAAAAACCTTTTACTATTGTTTACCAATAATACTATCATTTAATTACCTAAGTTGAAATGTTCTAAATATTTTAAGACGGAGCGAGTAATACAGAATTTCTTTTTCTTTTTTTCAGAAACCTAATACAGACTTACGTTCTAAGATGGACATATATTTTTATTTTTCCTTCATTTATAACGTTGACGTACGTTCACGTACATAAGTTTTGCTTAAATTACTCGCCTAATTTGTTAACTTTAATTTACAATAAATTGCAGGTGAACTACCCTTGATAAATAAATAAAAAAAATGTATTGATCCATGATTAATCTGAGTCATGATATGATAAATTTTGTCCTTCCACATTACCCATTGTTAGGTAATGAATGAGACATATGTAACGAGATGAGAATGGTATTATAGTACTCCCTCCGTCCCAGAGTAAGAGTCCTACTCCCAAATCTCACGCTTATTAAGAAAAGTGCTTAAAGATGAATAAACAATTGCAAGTGGGTAGAAATCAGGAGAGAGAGTGTAAAATTACATTCTACTCCTATAGGCCAAGACACACAAGGAGAGGTTTTTCTGTAAATATAACAACTTTATAATGGCATATGTATAAAAGACACTATTCAAATTTTGTCATTTTAGGAATAAGACTCTTACTCTGAGACGGACTAAAAAGGAAAATAGGACTCTTACTCTGTGACGGAGGGAGTAATATTTTGCAAACATGTGAACGGTTGGATTATAAGTGGTACATGGAGTGGCACACAAAAGTGGTACAAGAGATCTCGACTCACACCAACAATTTAAGGCTATTAAATCAGTTTTGAAACACAGTGTCATACTTCGGTCCTGATTATTTTTATTAAACTTTAGTAAAAAAATTATAGCATTAATATGATTATTTTATTGAACTTTAAATTATTTATGGATCAATAGAAAGTTTAAAGTTTTATTAAAATTTGTTTTTAGTATTTGAGTAAAATTTAGTTAAATTAATTATTAAAATAAAAATAAAATTATTTTTTCAAGACGTAGTGGATGTTATGAAATAATAATAATAATAATAATAAATTGTACTCAATAATAATTGTACTTAATGATATTGCCTTGTTGATTGATACCTTAGAGCATGTGTAATGGTGAACGAATGTTTTGCTATCGGGTGAGCGAATCTGATGCTTGGGCGAATTTTCGCTCACAAAACGGAACATTTTGTAGTGGTGAGCGATTTTTTTAGTTCACAAAATTATTTTTATTCATAAAAAAATAAAATTTTAAAATTAGTATTTTTACTTTACAAGATTCATGATGTATATTATTGTTTAAATTAGTTTTTTAATAGTCCACATTACAAAAATAAATAAAAAATAACATTATTTTACACATTTATTGTATTACCGTAATTACATATCTTTGTTAAACACACTCATAAATAAACGTAAATTTTAATATTTAAAATCTTACACATGAAAATATAAACTTAAAATACCACATACACATGAAAAACATAGGTTTGCGTAACATATTATAATATTAAGCAACAAAAAAATAAAGAGTTAATCCGTTTTCGGTTCGCTCACAATATGATTAAAACAGTTTCGTCTAGGGGTTTGAGCGAAAATCGCTCATCGTTACAGTAGTTGAACTAATTTTCACTCACCACTTTTCAAAAAAAATCATTTTGTGAGCGAAAAATCACTCATCATTACGCATATCAAATACAATACAATATTGAGCTCTATATTTGGTGCAATTTCAACAAATTACCGCTATTCCAAGCTCCAAGGTGCACTATTTTTGCACCAAATTTGGTGCAAGACTTTTATTAGAACATTTTGGTCCCTCAAATTACAAAAAAACTCTCCCTGTCTCAAAATAATTTTTTTTTTTTGTCATTTTTCATTATCTCAAAAAAATCTGATTGTTCCCAAAAGTTCTTTTCATTACTATACGTGAGCTTAAAAATTTGAATAGTCAAATAAGAAAATCGTTTTAGAGACGAAGGGAGTACATGTTATCAATTAAACATATTAATATACTCCCTCCGTTTCATGAGAACTGAGACTAAAGGAAATGACACAAGAACTAAGGAATACTAATAAAATAAGGAAAATGTGTGGTAGAAAATGAAGAGAGAGAATTAGTGGGGTAAATAGTAGTGTTGGTTGAATAAAATGAGTGGTGAAGAATGAAGAGAGAGAATGAGTGGTGGGGTTGGGTGAATATAAAATATTAAAAAGTTTGCCATTTTGGGCAATCTCAATTGAGGTGAAACGCACGAAAAGGGAAATAAGTCTCAGTTCTCATGAAACGGATGGAGTATATTTTAAGAATCTATGAATATAAAGTAAAACATAAAAAATATACATAAACATAAATTGAAGTTATGTAATAATAAAAGTTCACACAATTGAAATATAAATTAATTACATAAATATATATTTTAAGACATAAATTCAAATGTTTAAATTTTTAATTATGAAATTTTATTTTAATTACATATAATTAAACATTTAATTAAAAAGTCTGATATTTTTATTTGAAATTTTTTCATCCTAATAGAAGGAGAAGGGTGGATATGTAAAAATCTTAACTTTTAAAAATTTGATGTACTTTTTAGTGCATTGAAGGAGATTTTCTTTGGGTTGGTCTCTTGTAAAACGCGTTTTTCATAATGGTTAGAAAAAACGATTTTTTCAAAACCTTCAGAAGACTTTATATTAATATCCAGAAAGCTTTATACTGATGCTATCACTTTCAAAGGTTCTGGCTATCAATCTCATATTTAGAAGGCTTTATATTGATATCCAGAATCAGAGAACCCTTCTGGCTATCACTTTCAAAGGTTCTGGCTATTAATTTCAAATGTTTTGGCTATCAATCTCATATCCAGAAGCTTTTATATTGATATCCAAAACCGTTGAGAAGTTCTGATTATTTACAAAAATGCCACCGCATTTTTTTTTAAACACGTTTTTTCTAAGCGTTTGGAAAAACGTGTTTTTTCTAAGATTTTGCGATTTTGTTTAGTTCAAAATTTGGTGCAATTTTACATCAAAAAATAGTGCAATACATTAGAGTTGCTCTAAATAAAATGAATACTCCATCCGTCCCAAAACACATTGCACTAATTTCCTTTTTGGGTGTCCCATTGTTAAGTCTTATTTCTTAAATTTTTTAAAATTTACTCCCACCGTCCCAGAGTAAAAGTCATATTTTCTATTTTGGTACGTCTCAGAGTAAGAATCGCTTTCCTAAAATGGCAAATAATCTTTACTATTTATCTCACTCATTGTCTCTCATACTTATTATTTATCTATTCTCCCTACCCCACTTGTAATATTCACACACTTAATTTTGAACTTCACTTGTAAATCTCACTCAACTTATCATATTCATAACCTCTTTCCTACTCACAATACTTTTACATTAATTCCCGTGCATTTTCTCAAAATAGTGCAAGGTATTTTACGGACCCGGAACCGCTCCACCCAAAACCGCTGCACCCCTCCACCCAATGGCTCAGATCGAGGCCACATATGCGAGCTCATCATCTGTGCGGTTAAGATGATTTCAATTTTTTATGGGTCCCACCGAGCTCGAATACATCTCATCCGTCGAACACAAAAGAAATTGAGATGGCTTCAATCAAAACCATTGAGTGGAGCTAACTATAACTAAGGGGTACATCGGTTCGAAATACGTATTTTACCTTTGAGCACGGAGGGAGTACATCATTTTCAAATCAAAGTTGAAAATGTCTCGTTTGTCGACGAACACTTGAACAACGCTTACTATGCATGCCTAGGTTAGTCGTGTATATCCAATTCACATAAACTGTGGCTGCCGCTGACTTTAGTCAAATAAAGTTAACTTTCCATTTTGTCCATCACACACCCCACCTATATAAATCCCCACCGCTAAACCCCAACAATAACACAGCATTTGAAACCTTTCTCTCAATTATTTTTCAATTATTCTCGGAAAAAGAAAATACTATTTTCCAATTAATCCAACACTAATTATTTCTTAATTACTCTATTTATTACTAATTTTGATAACTTACCAACCAGCGACGATCATTTCCTGTCGGCGGCATGGACCTCTTCAACACCGCCAAATCCGTTCGCCTCCGTGGCCACCACGACAAGTACCTTCACGCCGACGACGACGAGGAATCCGTTTCTCAAAACCGCTATGGATCCTCCAAAAACGCCCGTTGGACCGTCGAGTTCGTCACCTCCGGCAATCCTGGCGAACACAACACCATCATCCGCCTCAAGAGCTGCTACAATAAGTACTTGACCGCCTCCAACCACCATTTTCTTCTCGGCATGACCGGAAATAAAGTTCTCCAGACTCTGCCTCGCCGCCTCGATTCATCCGTTGAGTGGGAGCCGATTAGGGACGGACATCAGGTGAAGCTTAAAACGAGGTACGGCCAGTTCCTTAGGGCTAACGGCGGCCTTCCGCCGTGGAGGAATTCGGTCACGCATGATATCCCTCACCGGACGGCCACGATGGGTTGGATTCTGTGGGATGTTGATATTGCTGAGATTTTGGATCTTTCTCCGGCGCCTCGACCGCCACCGAAATTGGTTGTGAAGGCTGATTCCTTTGCTTCATCGGAATCAAGCTCGCCTGCAACTCAATATACTAAATCCCCAACTTTTTCAGGACATGAGGTATGAATTTCAATATTCAATCAATTATCATGGATTTAATTTGATTTTTGCATTCTAATTCCATCTAAATTTGATGTAAACTACTAAACTTGATATTGGTAGAACGCGTTATGTACTGAATTACATATATTGAGAGCACTCTAAATTTATCTAGAATTGCTGTAAATTTATATATCAATCGAATAGAGCATGAACTGGATGTGTTTTTTGTTTTGCTGCAGTCGAGTGATCATTCACATGCGAATTCGCCTCCGAGGAGGGAAGATTGGAGGACTATATATTACCATATAATTGCGGATGGATTTGGGGAAATGGATGAGCATTCACAGGGTTTTGGTATTACATTTAAGGGCACTGGGGTTGAAGATTTGACTAGAAGGTTGGAGGAAGAAACTGGGCTTCAAAATATAACCGTGTGTACACGTAGCCCATTGAATGGGAAGCTTTATCCGCTTAAGTTACAGCTTCCTCCCAATAATGTGGTGATGCATGTAGTGGTTGTTCAATCCACTTCAGAAGGTCAGTCTAATTATTTCAAACATTCTGCGCTTAGTTTCTAATATATACTCCATCCGTCCCAGAGTAAGTGTCCACCCATCATTAATAAGACAACAAAAAAAACCTTGAAAAAAGCAAAACGACTTGTATTTTGAGACAAAAATCAACTCCCAAAACGACATGTGTTTTGAGACGGAGGGAGTAGTTGTTTTTGCTTTACAATATTCAAGTGAAATGTTGATTATTTATCTGTGCCTGTAGCTGTTTGTGATTATGCTTGTTTCAAGCAAGGTTCTAAAAAACGCTAGGCGCCGCAGGGGCGCCTAGCGCCTAGGCGGGATTTAGGCGGGGCCGAGATTTCTGAAATAACTATAATATCCTAAACGGGACCTAGGCGTTTTATGAACGCCTAGCGCCTAGGTGGCCTAGACGGGGGTCTTTTAGAACACTGGTTTCAAGTGAAAATGTTGATGATTCATCAGGGGTTCTTATGATACTTGTTTGTGTTATGCGATTTCGAGTAAAATGTCGATGATTCCCTTGGGTATGCAATTCAATTTTCGAGTGAAAATGTAATACCCCATCACACGATCATATATGGACGTTTGGGTGGGCTTGTGGCAAGCAGAAAGACACGGGTTATATGTGTTTGTATTATGTGATTTTTTGGGTGAAAATGTCAATGATTTACTTGGTATATAGTACTTATTTTTGTTATGTGATTCCGAGTGGAATGTTGCTGATTCACTACTCACTAGGGTATGTATCTTATGCTATTTTCAAGTGAAAATGCTAGATATTCACTAGGGGGTATATACTTGTTTGTATTTTCTGAATCTGAATGGGAAATAATAAAGTTACAAAAAATGGCTACAAAATGTAGCTTACAAAATGAGGTGTCATAATTGTATTGGTGTTTTTAATTAGAGTGCGCCGGGTCCACTATCGATGTAGCCAATAAAATATCGCCACCACATCTTGTATCCTTCATTTTGTAACCTTCTTTTGTAAGCCTAGCATTGCCCTTTGTGAATTTCGGCTTAAAATGCCAATGATTTACTTGCGTATATGCTTGTTTGTCTTGTGCAATTTTTAAGTGAAAATGTTGACATTCACCAAGGTACTTGTATGTGTTATCTGGTTTTTGAATGATAATGACGATGAAAATGTTGACATTCACCAAGGTACTTGTTTGTTTTATCTGGTTTTTGAGTGAAAATGACGAGGATTCGAGTGCTTATATCTTTGCATATCTATTACTATAGACTCTTTTGTTGGATATGCAGGGTTGCTTTACAATATAAAAATATATACACTTATCGTCCCGGTAGAAGCTTCACCTTTTACCCAAATGGGTATCCAGTTAAAAGCTTCATCATTTCCTAAAATGGTAAAAAATGTGGGCTCCACTTGTCAACCTCACTCACTTCTTCCTCTCACATACTTCAATTGTGGGCCCAACTTGTCATACCCACTAACTTTCTCCTCACATATTTAAATTGTAGGCCCCACTTGTCATATCCACTAACTTCTTCCCTCACAACCCTTCTTACACTCATCACTTTTCTTAATTTGTGTGCCGTCACCAAAATAGTGAAGCTTCAAATGGGACGGAGGGAGTATATATATATATATATATATATATATATGTTGGAATTTGTTGTCTGAGACTCTTTAAACCCAATGTTAATTTTAGAATGCAGATGTTAGGCTCTGATGTTAATGTTAGCTACAAAAGGGGTGGGATTCTTTAGTTTCTCACTCGGGGAATTTTGCAGCATTCTTAAGAAGCTTTCATTTTTATTTCTTGCTGTTCATACCCCAGTTTTCTTTGACCTTTCATTCATAGAGAAATATCAAACATTGGCTTACCTGTTGAAATCTTTTTTTCTTTCTGTAACAGAAGGAAATGATTTGTGAAGAGTGCTAGTTGGAGCGACATGTAAGTTAAGGATACGGAAGAGATGAATGAACTACATGATCAGAATTCTTGTAGCTAGAGGAAGACATAGGTCATAGAGGCGTACGCGTCTTGCACAATATGAATCTGTAAAGATATTAAACAGGATATTACTAATGCATAGTATAGTATAGATTAAAGAAATTATTTTGATTGTGTAACTGTATGTCTTTTTTTTTTTTTTTTTTTTTTTTGATTTGTTTGCTGTACATAGTTTCCGGTGTGATTGTTTTTCATTTGAGAGGTGTCCAATGGTTTGTATGAATTTCGAGCTGGTGAAATTTTTTTCCACAATTTGCTGGCAACTGATTTTTCCCTGTAAATATTTATAGTGCTTCAATTGAAAATTTTGGTGTCCAGGTTGTGAAGGTAGGGAGCACTCCTGTTGAAATTTTCTGATGAACATTTTGATTCAAAACACATTGTCATAAAATTCGCTCATTGTGTTTGTAACAAACAAAACTGGATAACCAATTGAAACATGATGACAAACTAACGTAACTAAATTGCAATTTGCCCTAAAAAGTATTATAAAGTTAACAGTTTGAAACTTTGTAATACAAAATCAAATTATTTGTGGCTTAATCTGAATTAGACAAAACATTTATTATGTTTCCTTAAATCAAGAGCTTCTGTTTTGTGACCAAAATTAGTGAGAGGGTGAGTGTTATATGTAGATAGTCAATTATAATACGTAATTGGAGTTTATTTCAATTATTTTCACTTTGTGATATTCCATAAACTTATGGGGCAACTATCATTTAGTCCCTCATCCAAATGATAATTACCACCTAAGACAAGGCATTTGCAATATTATCACCTAGTCCAAGGGTTTTTAAAAAGACACTCATGCCCTTAATAAATAATGAAAAATTACATTAATGCCACTCCCCCATCATTTCACTTTTTCTTTCCAACCACCATGACCACCTTTGACCACCAATCCCAACCACCTCCGGCGACCATTTTCCGGCGACCACCTCCGTCGACCATTTTCCGGCGGCCGCCACCGGCGACCATTTCCCGGCGACCACCACCGACGACCATTTTCCGGCGACCATTTTTCATCGGCCATTTTCCGGTGGCCATTTTCCTGCGACCACCTCCGGCGACCATTTTCCGGTGTCCATTTTATTTTTATTTTTAAAAATAATCATTCTTTTTTATATAAGAAAACAACTTCACATTTTCTTCAAGAACAAAATTAACAGCTCTTAACAACAAATTTACATTTTTCAAAAAAAAAAAAAAAAAATCAAGAACAAGTTCACAATTGTAAGTTCGCAATTGTTCCAACAACAAGTTCGCAATTGTAAGTTCGCAATTGTAAGATCGCAATTGTAAGTTCAAAATTGTAAGTTCGCAATTGTTCCAATAACAAGTTCGTACTTGTTCCGAAAACAAGTTCGCAATTGTAAGATTGCAATTGTAAGTTCGCACTTATAAATTCGCACTTGTAAGTTCACAATTGTAAGTTCGCAATTGTAAGATCGCAATTGTAAGTTCGCAATTGTTCCAATAACAAGTTCGCACTTGTTCAAAAAACAAGTTCGCAATTATAAGTTCGCACTTGTTCCAAGAACAAGTTCACACTTGTTCCAAGAACAATTCACACTTGTTTCAAGAACAGGTTCACAGTTGTCCCCAGTAATCAAACGACCTAACAACTGTGAACTAATCAGTAAGTTCATAGTTGTTCTTAAAACAAGTTCACAGTTTTTTCAAGAACAAGTTCACAGTTGTTCTAAGAACAAGTTCACTGTTGTTTCATGAACAAGTTCACAGTTATTTTAAGAACAAGTTCTAAGAAGAAATTCAATGTTGTTCCAAAAATAAGTTCCAATAACAAGTTCACAGTTTTTCAAAAAACAAGTTCACTGTTGTTTCTAGAAAAAAAACTGCAAATTGTTCCAATAATAACTAAGTCCCAAGGACAAATTCGCAGTTCCTAAGAACAAATTCACATTTTCAAAAAAAAAAAAAAAAATCAAAAAACAAGCTCACAATTGTTCTCATAACAAGTTTACAGTTATTCCAAGAACAAGTTCATAATTGTTCCCAAAATAAGTTACAAGAACAAGTTCACACTTGTTCCAAAAACAAGTTCGCAATTGTAAGTTCGCACTTGTTCCAAGAACAAGTTCACACTTGTTCCAAGAATAGGTTCACAGATGTTCTAACAATTGCGAACATCCCCTCCAAACCGTAAAGCATCATCCACAATCAAATGAACTTTCCACAAGTAAAGTACAAGAAAAATGCATTCCAAATTGAAATTTAGTAGCTGCTAAAATTGTCAAAACTTTCAATGATATATAGTCTCAAAACAATTGGATTGAATCATTCAAAGACAATGAAAAAGGGAAGTGTTAAATAGACAGGGATTTTTTTTTGAAATTATCAATAAATAACGACACTCCAAAAATATGAGAACTTTGTAAGCAATCCAACTTTGCAGGGAAAGAAAGTACTAGCAACATTTCTTATTCTCATCAAAATTTCGGAACAGACCAACAAAAATTTCTATATTCCCGGTGTTGATTTGTCGTCGACAGGGATGATGCAGACCTTAGAGAACCGGGTCTGGAGACAGTGAGAGTGGCGGAGATGGAGGAGGTAGGGGAATAGATCTAGATCTGTACCTGTCGGAGGTAGGGTCGCCGGATCTGGACAGATCTTACCGGATTGAGGTGCTTGGAGATGAAGACAACCGGAGACTGGGACGGTAATGGTGAGGGAAGGGACGGCTGATGGAGAGGGAGGTCGCCGGAGGAGGGGAAGCACAGTGGTCGGTGGAGGAGGGGGAGCGGAGTAGACGGCGGAAGAGAGTGAGGTCGCCATGAGGTGAAGACGACAGACAGAGTATTTCAATGGATCGGGTATTAAGTGGCCGGGAATATGACGGTAATGGTGAGGCTGTGGACGGCTGGTGGAGAGGGAGGTCGCCGGAGGTGGGGAAGCAGAGTAGACAGCAGAGGAGGGGGAACAGAGGGTCGCCGGAGGTGGGGATCTACAGAGAGAGAAAGCAGTGAGAGTGTAGTGTGCGTGTGTGTCGATTGAGATAGGGTGAGGGGTCGCCGGATGAGGGGGTGAGGGTCGCCGGAAGAGGGGGTGGGGGGAGCCGGAGGTGGGTAGGATAGAGAGAGAAAGTAGTGAGAGAACGACTAGTGCGTTTTTGTGCACAAGAATGAGATGGGAGGGGAGGGGGTTTTATTTTAATAAGGGGTAATTTCGGGATTTTGATATATTGTTGGACCTGATGGTAATTTATTTTAATTGTTGGACCAGGTGGTAAAGCAAAATATTAGCTTGGACTAGGTGGTAGTTTCACTTAGGATGAGGGATTAGGAGGTAATTTTTTCTAAACTTATTTATCATCGAACAGCTGAATATGCTTTTACATTCAGCTTTTACTTTTCAATTTACCACCTAGGTTAAGTTATTTGTTCTAATAGTTCGTCTAGGCGTTTGGCGATCATAAAACGTCACTCTTAACTTCGAATCCGCTTAAGTCACATTTTTTTTTAAAAAAAAATAACTTCCATTAAAATGGCAGTATTAACTTCAAATCCATATATGGTGCTGCCCAGAAATTTTTTTTATATAGTATTTTTCAGTGGAATATTATTATTATATACAGTTAAGTTAATTGTTTGCATATTCTTTTAACGTTTTCAACACTATTTCACTAGAATGTTATACAGTGGCGGAGCCAGGAAATTTAATCAATGGGGGCAAAATGAATTATAGTGTATTTTTTTTCTTTGAATTAAAGGGGGCAAGTTAAAAAAAAAAAAATACACTAAACCCCCATAATTTCAAAAATATTGCACTAGTAAAAAAAATGTTCAAACCAATGGGGGCAATTGCCCCCTTTACACCCTTCCTAGCTACGCCTCTGATTTTATAAATTATGACTTTTCTCAGCGCTGCCTAGTTCTCGGCTAAGTTTCTAAGCGCTAGTCCTCGCTTCAGCGCCTAGCCACCGCCTGACCGCCTAAAACTTGGTTAAGTTGTTGGCAGTAAAGTAAATTTAAACAAAAGCATTGTTGAGCTAAAATGCTAGCACAAGCCTTCATCATTTATTGGGCCATTTATTACGTATACTTCTCCCATGGCCCAAAGACTTTTTTTTTTAGCAATGGCCCAAAGGTTTAACCACCATATTTTCGGCCCAAAATGAATCTGTCTGAGCTGTCAATCAATCGGATCGACGTCGTTTAACTGTCGACGGTTTAGACCCCAGTTGCCAACCAGCGACGCCAAAACAGATTCTGTAACCGCAGAAAAAAATAAAATAAAATAAAATAAAAAGAAAGTTATAATAAAAGATACTTTTCGGCCCCGGCCCCACTGATTACTCCTCCGCACGTTCTACAAACCCACCACCACCCTCTCAAATCCCCCTTCCCCCACTCCCTTCACATGCCCGTTACCTTTCCCCCCATCACCCTCACTACAATTCACAATATAGTCCTCACAAATTTGAACAAATTACATCAAACATCTTGACTTGAACTATTTTGATTAATAAGGTTGTACCTTAGACTTGTTCTCCCGGCCACAAAACCTCTAGTGTTTATCTTGCCTCTACAATACACTTTTGCCCATCTAGTTTTCGTTAAAAATCTAACAATGTTCGTTTAATATACTCCCTCCGTCCCAGCTCACTTGACACATTTTGATTAAAACTGGCCAACTTAGGGTCGTTTTGACCAACACTTTATAAAAATATTTATGTTCCAAAAAAAAAATTAAAAAAATTTTATTGAGAGGATTTTTAATGGTGATCATTTTACATTTTTTTTTTATTTTTATTCGGATCATAAATATTTCTATAAAGTGTTGGTCAAACCGACCTTAAGTTGACCAGTTTTGATCAAAATGTGTCAAGTGAGCTGGGACAGAGAGAGAGTAAGTTGAAACTGAGATTTGAAAAGATTATGAATGAGATAGCGCAAAAGAGTTACTAAAATAATAGTATAATACAGCTAACGACACTGCTACAGAAACCCTGAAACTAATATAAGAAAATATGTTAATTGAAACACTCTAGTAAATCACAGATAAGCGTGTTAAAGACAACCCATGAGCTGGTGGACTTGTTCGGTTCTAAAGTAGTGTTTGGGTTGTGGAGTTTTCTTTTCATATACTCCCTTTGTTCCAAATAAGTTGCAACATTTTGCTATTTAAGTCATTTCATTTAAGTTGCAACAATCCAAAAATTGAATTTTTTTTTTATTACTTTTATAATCTTCCACTCATTCTCTCTCTTCCTCTCAACCACTCATTATTCTGCGCTAATTCTCTTTCATTCCCCACTAATGCTCTCTGCTCCTCACTACCTTTCATTTATAATATAATATTAGTATCCTTAATTTCTCAACTTCAAAATGAATGTTTCAACTTAGTTGGAACGGAGGGAGTACATATTATTTGACCAAAGTGAAAATTTTGTTAGGTTTTTGGATGAAATTGAATACTAATGGATGCAATACTTGAAATTAAGGTGGACTTATAGTGATTGATACGGTGCTTGACTTTGATAAGACCGAGCATCGAAGACCGGACCGGTTCAAAGCCAGTACAAGCGAGCTCGACCACATCAAACCGGATAAGCCCGCAAGCTTGTAAACCCGAGAGACCCGGGCTTCATGATAACCGTAACCGAGGTAGCTCTGCCTCCCGCTATTCTTAGGGTCCCGTGTTGATCACTCAACCACCTGCCCGGAGCCCGCAGCAGCCAGCTGTCACAAACGTACTACAGACGTTACCTGTTCGTACCTGACACACCATAACGGTTGGTGGTGGAACCATGTTTCCCTGACAACACGCCACGTTCCCAGCCACTCCCCTGGCCGAACCAATGAAGACCTGCCGCGTGTCCATCCGGTACAAGGGCGGTTAGTACCTTAAACCTACCTCCTCCTTCTACTCATATAAATACTCCTATCCGCCCCAAAGGGCCAGGTACGTGCTCTATCCTATTCACACACACAAGGCTTTCACAAGCTTTCTACTTAGGTTTTCCTCAGAGATCTTACTCTCACGCCCGAGGGCCTAAGCCGGATTCCAACCCGGCCTTGGTCTTAACGGTGTTCTTGTTTGTGTTGTGATCAGGATCAAGAGACAGCTATATTGGAGTTCTATCTCCGTGACCCCAGACTCCTAGGGCGTCATTAGTGGTTCCGATGCCGGGAAACGAAAATCTTCCCAGTACAATCTTCTTGCTTCATTTGCTTTTCCAATCTAATTCGTTTCAAATCCTCATCTAGTTCTTCCGTTTTTCACGTTTCCAAAAGAGTACCCCGTCTTTTCTGTTGATTCTTGACATACGAAATCTTCGCAATGACTGGGAAAGAAGTAAACCCAAATGCTAGCCCTTCGGGACAAGTGCCCCAGGGATCAGTTTTTGCCAGGTTGGGAAATAAGACTCTTAGTGGCAACTCCTATACCCCCTCTCAAAGGGCAAGGAGAGAGGCAGATCTGAGAGATCGTATAGAAACTTCCAAGCTCTCAAAACTCGAAAAACCCCCGTTACTCCCCTCACCCCTGATCAAATCCAAAAGAAAATCCAGATCCTCACAGATAGGCAGAACCTGGTAGAGGAAGGGCTACAGTTGAATCTAGCCCTCGAGGAGTTGTTCAATGCCGAGGCCAATGCTAGAAGCCCCCCTGAAAAATCAAAAGCCCATGATCTGACGAGCTCCAAGAGCAGGACCAGTAGGATTGTAGGAGGAAAAAGGCGGACAATCCTCGTAGATGATGACGAGGAGAGGGGAGAAGAAGGGGAGAGTGACGAGGGAGAATCACAGCCCAGAAAGACAAGAGGCCAATCTAAAGGAAAGGCAATTGTTAAAAATGATGATATAATTACAGAAACCGTAAAAAGGGCTAAAACGGGGGACATAATGGATCAAAAGTTCCACAGAATGATCGCGGAGCTATGGGAGTCCAAGCAAAACGTAACAAAGTGCGTTGGACCCATGGACGCTTTCGCATCATGGATCAGTGATTCCCCGATCCAAAGAGGAAAGGTGCCCACGCTAGACGCGTATGACGGCTCATCTAACTCAAAAAGCCATGTTGGGCGATTTGAAGGGCAGATGGCCCTATTCTCAACAGATGAGGCCGTGAAGTGCAAAGCCCTCGCCTCCACCTTTAAAGGGAAGGCATTGGGGTGGTTATTGGCCCATAAACCACGCTCTATCTGCAGCTACGAGCAATTACGGATTTCGTTCTTGAACTCGTTCGCGGGCGCGGGGGAGGCCGCAAGACCAAAATCGGACCTGTGCGGCGTTAAGCAATACCCCGGGGAAAACACAAAGGCATACATCATTCGGTTTCGGAAAATGACCGAGCAGATTGTGGATCTAACAAGGAACGACATCGAGCTATGCTTCCTGGGGGGATTAACATCCCATACTTTCAGGCAGGAGTTTGCTTGCCGAAAGCCCGAGGGGACAGAAGAGATGTATAACAGGGCCATCGCTATGGACGGAGTAGAGCCCGCATTTATGGCCGATGCCCGCAGGAGCGTAAGGGAAAGAATCGAGCCCGCTCATGACCCTCGTCATCACTCAGGCTACACGGGAAACAATGGTGGCCGAGGTAGAGGCAGAGCGAGAGGCATGCCCAACTTTAAAAGAGGCGATGACAGTGCTTTCACCCTTTGATCGCACCGAGAACTGAGATATTGCGGGCAGAAGCTTTGCCTCCACCACCTCCACTGGAGAGAAAGCCTTACGAGGCGAACAAAAAGAAATGGTGTGGATACCATGAAAAGCCACGGGCATTCTACCGATGACTGTTTCCAGCTCAAGAAAATTATACAACAAAAGGTGGAGGCCGGAGAATTAAAGAAATGGATCACGGGGTCCAGCAGTAAAGAAGAGGCCCCGCGGGGAAATATTCAATACGTCAGAGACAATAATGCAGACGGGGAAGGACGTTATGACATCCAGTACATAGAGAGGAAGCCCCAAGCAATACCCAGCTTTCCGCCCAGATCAGGCGACTGGAGAAAGTATTCCTGATACCCACTTATCCGCCCGAACAAGAGGAAATGATCGGCTTCAGAAGGAGTGAACTGGCATCGACCCTTTTCCATTCAACACAACCGTTAACAATCAAGATGGCTATTGGTAGAGCGGATATTGGAAGAGTCCTCATTGATACCGGGGCTTCACGGGACATACTTTACTTCCATTGTTTAGAAGAAATGGGGATGTCTGAGGCGCACTTAACCCCATATGCGGGCTTGTTGGAAGGGTTCACGAATCATACGGTCTACGCAAAAGGGACCATTGACTTCGAAGTAACCATTGGAGAAAGGCTGTTCGAGAAAACAGCCCGCGTCACGTTCATGGTGATCGATCTAAAATCCCAGTACAACGCAATCTTGGGAGTGACCGCTCAGGCTGCCCTAGGGATCGTCGCATCAATCCCTCACCAGAAAATCAAGTTCAGTACCCCTGCCGGGATCGCGTGCATCGAGAATAAGCCCGAGCTCTTCCTCAAGTAATAGAGAGGAAGAGGAAGGAGAGCGCAGCAAAGCAGATACTGGGAAGCCCGAGGGAGGCAAAAAAGGCCAAAGCATGTGATAAGGAGGTCGCAGGCACGGCCATGATCGGAACGTTGTCTTTCCACTCCACGAGGGCAGAATTCAAGCGAAGCAGGAGAGCCCGCCGTATGGCCGCGGAAATCGAGCATATCAATATCGTAATCGATTCACTGCATAACCGAGAAGTTGCAGATATCCGCCCTAATGATGCTTTGGAAGATGTGGTCATAAATCCGGAATACCCTGAGCAGAAAATAAAGGTCGGGCTAGAGATCCCCGCGGAGGAAAGGAAGGTGTTGATAGAACTGTTGAGAAGAAGCCTAGACGTGTTCGCCTGGACCGTAGAGGACATGGAGGGGATAAGCAGAGAGGTGATCGAGCACGAACTAAATATCGACCCCACATTTACCCGGGTCCTCCAGAAAGAAAGATACTTTTCACCGGAGAAGAAAGCGGCGATCAAAGTCGAGGTAGATAAGCTGCTGAAAGCAGGAATCATAAGCCCGATCAAATATCCGAAGTGGTTAGCCAACGTCGTCATGGTAACCAAAGAAAATGGAAAGTGGAGAATGTGCGTGGATTTCACCGATTTGAACAAGGCCTGCCCTAAGGATTGTTACCCTCTTCCCCGGATCGATCAATTAGTAGACTCCATCGCCGGCCATAGAGTATTAAGCTTTATAGATGCCTACTCGGGCTATCATCAAATCAAAATGAAGGAGGCCGATATTCCGTCATGCGCTTTCTATGCCTCGGGCAAAACCTACACGTTTAACAACATGCCGTTTGGCCTGAAGAATGCGGGCGGTACATATCAAAGGATGGTAGGAATCGTCTTTGATGATCAATTAGGCCGGAACATGGAGGCTTACATCGACGATATGGTTATCAAGACCAAGGAGACCTCTCACGACCTTGATGTGACAGAAACTTTCACCAGCCTCCGGAGAAACAATATGAAGCTTAACCCATCCAAATGCGCCTTTGGAGTAAAGGCAGGGAAGTTTTTGGGCTTCATGGTGAACCAGAGAGGGATAGAGGCAAACCCGGAGAAGATCATGGCGTTAATAAACATGCAACCCCCCAGATGTGTTAAGGAGGTACAAAAGCTGAATGGCCGCATCACGGCCCTGGGGAGATTCATCGCCAAGTCAGCGGAAAAAATGCCTACCTTTCTTTAAAACTTTGAAAGGAGGAAAAAACGAGGGTTTTGAATGGAACGAGGACTGCCGGAATGCTTTTGAGCAGATAAAAACTTACCTAGGAAAGCCGCCACTGTTGAGCAGCCCCGTTTTGGGTGAAGAACTCTACATTTTCCTGGCCGCAACAGATCACGCTGTGGCTGCGGTTTTGGTAAGGGAAGAGAACGACCTTCAGAAGCCCGTGTACTATGTCTCCAAGGCATTATCCGCGGTAGAAGGGCGCTACTTGAACATTGAAAAGCTGGCTTTCGCCTTGCTTATAGCCACTCGGAAGCTGCGGGCATACTTCATCGCCCACCCAATCACGGTTTATTCAGACACCCCGCTGAAGAAAGTGCTCCATAAGCCCGAATCCTCGGGAAGAATGCTGTCATGGTCTATAGAACTGACTGAGTTCCAAATAACTTACTCCCGCGAAAGACCATCAAGGCACAAGCATTGGCGGACTTTGTGGCAGAAACAACGTTTGAAGTAAAGGAAAGCGAAGCGGACAAAGTCCAGCCCGACAAGGCAAAGATAAGGCGGGGCAAGAAGGCTGTGAATAATGAAGAAAGGCCGGAGAATTGTTGGTCGTTAAGCGTTGACGGATCCTCCGGAAAAACCGTTAGTGGCGCCAGAATCCTGTTGATCGCCCCGGAAGGTCAAAGGTTTAAACGAGCCTTAAGGTTCAAGTTCGCGGTTTCCAACAATCAAGCCGAGTACGAGGCGTTGATAGCGGGCTTGGAATTAGCCCGGGACATGAAGGTCTCAAATTTGATCGTTAAAAGTGACTCACAGCTAGTGGTAAATCAGGTCAAAGGGGAATATGAGACAAATCACCCGGTGCTGCTCAAATACAAGGAACTTGCAGCAAACCTGTTGGGGGAATTTGAGTACCACGAGCTGACCCAGGTTAACCGGGCTGAAAACTCCGAGGCGGACTTACTTTCAAGAATCACAAACGAAGACATCGCGAAGCTCAGTGTGGATTGTTGGATAGAATTTACGGAACGCCGGCCATCGACAGGGTAGAGATCCACCTGATAGGGGAGCCTCAGAAGGATTGGGTAGACGAGATTATGGAATACATAGAAAAGGAGATCCTTCCCAGCGATCCGAATCGGGCAAAGGTTTTGAGAAGACAAGCCAGATACACGATCATTGACAACGTGCTTTACCGAAGGTCTTTTACCAAACCCCTGCTGAGGTGTGTGAAATCCGAGACCATTACCAACTTATTGTACGAAGTCCATGAGGGCGTATGTGGAGGGCATCCCGGTGCGCGGACATTATCCGACAAGATCAGATTCCTCGGGTATTACTGGCCGACAATGAAAAAAGATGCGGAGGAATATGTCCGTAAATACGATCAATGCCAGAGATTCGCCAACATACCAAGGCAGCCATCCACGGAGCAGAGCCTGGTAGCCCCAACTTGGGCATTTGACATGTGGGGAATTGATTTGATTGGACCTTATCCCAAAGCGCCCGGCGGAGCGCAAATGGTAGTGGTCGCAGTAGATTATTTCACAAAATGGGTAGAGGCCAAGGCACTAGCTAGCACGACGGAAGCAAGTATTATCAAGTTCATCCACGACCATATATTCTGCCGGTTTGGTTTGCCCCGGGCTATCGTCTCCGATCATGGACCCCAGTTCCAAAGTAAGTTTACGGCGGAATGCAAAAGACTCAACGTAGAACATCGGCAATCATCTGTCGTAAGACCGCAGGGAAACGGACAGGCCGAGGCCGCAAATAAGTTGCTTATGACCGCCTTGCACAAAAATTTGAAGGGAAGGAGCGGTCGCTGGATGGAAGAGCTCAGTACTGCCCTATGGGTTGTCCGAACCACAACGAGGAATTCAACAGGAGAAACCCCCTTTTCCTTGACATATGGATCAGAGGCGGTCGCGCCCGTAGAGGCAGCCCTACCCACCTACAGGGTCGCCCATTTTGATAAAACAAGGAATGAGGAAGCCCGGAGAAAAGACTTAGACCTTCTTGAAGAAAAACGGTTGGAAGCACGGGCAAAGATGGTCAATTATAAACAAAAAGGCCAAGGTCCATCATGACAAAAGGGTGAACAAGAGGTCATTTTCCGTGGGAGACTGGGTCTTAAGAAAAGTTGAAGTCACGGGGAGACAGCCCGGGTATAACAAGCTCTCGCCCAACTGGGAAGGGCCTTATCAGATCGCCCGCATAATCAAAGGAGGGACTTACAGACTCCTCACCAAAGAAGGGAAGGACTTGAAGAACGCTTGGCACATCGACCACTTGAAGAAGTATTACCCTTAAAGATTGTATTTCCCCTGTCATTAGAAATCCGCCTATTTTCTACCTTACGCATTGTAATGTTGATGTACGGCTCTATGAGCGAAAAAAAAAAAAAAAAAAAAAAAAAAAAAAAAAAGATCAATAATATTATGTTTGTCCCATTGAAATGAAAGATATTTATGAATCCTCATGCACGATGCACGGTCATACGCCCTCGAGCTAGACCGTAAGCCCACCAAGGGAAATGCCGTTGCATGAATGCTCATGAACGATGCACGGTCATACGCCCTCGAGCTAGACCGTAAGCCCACCAAGGGAAATGCCGTTGCATGAATGCTCATGAACGATGCACGGTCATACGCCCTCGAGCTAGACCGTAAGCCCACCAAGGGAAATACCGTTGCATGAATTCTCATGAACGATGCGCGGTCATACGCCCCCGAGCTAGACCGTAAGCCCACCAAGGGAAATACCGTTGCTAGAATCCTCACGAACGATGCATGGTCATACGCCCTCGAGCTAGACCGTAAGCCCACCAAGGGAAATGCCGTTGCATGAATGCTCATGAACGATGCACGGTCATACGGCCTCGAGCTTGACCGTAAGCCCGCCAAGGGAGATAATAATGAAAACAAAGTGTTCAAAAAAGAACAATAAATGCTTGGCAATCCCAAGGCAGCCAACAATAAAGACAATAAGACACAACGAAAGTAAACGACAAGGAGAAATAGTGATCAAAAGAAGAGCAATTAAACACATTACAAAATCATGTCAAAAAGGAGTCAAATGTTCAAATTCACGGAATCTAATACTATTACAAAAAAGGGCCCCAGGACGCAGCCCGGTTTGATCTTCAGCTGCCCGGCGGCGGGTTGACTTCCACTTCTGGAACAGAATCAGAGGCAGTATGGTCAGCTGTAGAACGAGCCAGAGCTTCAGAGGCTTCGGCTAGAGCGGAGGCAAAAGCTGAAAAGGGAAGAACAATACCTTCTACGAAGGGGCCATTGGGGCCAAATACCTTCTCCAGAGCCGCGGCCAGAGACAAGGCGGATTCATCACCTGTAAACCGCAAGTCATCTATCATTTTGATCAAGGGTTGAACGGTTACAGGTGAAACCGGAGGCAGAGCATTCCGAACCGACTCGGGCAAGGCTTCAAGCTGATGATCGGCAAAAGGCACTAAGGAATGACCATTAAAGCATTCCGGATCCGTGGCCACGATGGAACAAAGGATAGTGATCTCTTGGGAAGTATATTTCCCAGTGGCCGCCAGATTCCGGGCAATAGTATGCACCGCCTGTTCATATTGCTCATTGCCCGCGACGGATAATTTGTCAGAGTACTCTGCGGACTCTTTGAATTCAGCAACCGCCTTGCCCCTCTCCTCCTCCAAGACCCGCTCACGTTCATTCTCATAGCGCATTTGATCAAGAAGTTTGCCGTCCAGCTCGTCCACTCTGTTGGACAGCTCCGCGGACTTCTTCCTCTCCGCCTCCAAAAACCTCAGTAGCTCAGTATTGCGAGCATCAACACTCGCCTTCTCAGCCTCAGCCCGCTCTTTGGCTTCTCGAGCAGTGGCCAGTTCACTACTTAATTTAGATACCTCTTGGCCGCGCTAACGACCTCCGCATCTTTACTCTTTAATTCCTGGCCGGCGCTCTCCACAGTCTTGGTCAGCTTTTGGACCTCCTCCCTCGCCGACATCAGCTCATTATTCCTCGCCGCGATCACGGCGGCATCAGACTCGTGTTGGGTCCGCAAATAGATAACCTCGTTGGCAATCTTCAAATAACAAAGGTGATTAGACTACGATGCGGAGAGAAGCACGATATATAAACCCAAGTCAAAAACGAACCTCGGTCAAGCACAGGCCAACATTGCCCGCGACGGCGATAGGATTCGAAGCAGCCAAGACCTTCTGTTGGTAATCTGGAAAATATAGACGGTGCATCAGCCCATCACCAACATAGGCATTAGCGCTCCGGCGGCTGTGTAGATCCACCCCATACACTTCAGGGGCTTTGGCTATCTTAAGCCCGAACTCCCGGGCGCGCTCTCTATCCTCAATGGACTCCACCGGGAATAAATTGGAGCATAGGGTCCCTCTCGAAGGAGATAAGACCGTGAAATCACCGGCGGAAGAGCCAACCCTCTGATATTTGTCCCTCTGAGGGGACGCCGGATCCACGATAGCAGGGCGTTTCTTCGTGGGCTCGGGGCAGACAGACCTACGCCAGAGGCTTGGGAGGAATGGCCGGTCCCAATCACTGATTTACCGCGGCCAGCGCCTTGGCGGGGATTCGGGGGCAGGTTCCGGGTCAGTTGCGGCTGAGAAACCACTGCCCCGGACTTATCAACCTTGTCCGTGACAGGGATCTTGACCCCAGGAGCCTCCACCCTTTTCATGGCATCAGCTCTCCTTTGCTTTTCAAGAGCAGCGGCTTTCCTGGCCGCGACCTTGATTTCTGCGGCGGACTTGGGAGGCATCGTGTCGGTTGGGTCTGCGAACAAGAACAAAAGTCAGAAAGGTAAAAACAATGCGAAAGAAGACAAGAAAAATAATACGAAAGTGTACAATGGAAGAGACCGAGTAAACCAGGGTTTGGACAAGTCTCCCCCGAATTACAGGCCGAGCAATCAGAAAGGAAAGCAAATGATTGATGAACTTTCCAATCAGGATCTCGTAACATAGGGGCCATGATGACCCTGGGCTCGGGGCCAGAAACGCGCCTCGGGGCCACCCCGGCGAAGCTCAAGAGCTCCTCATCGCAAATAATTGCTGAGACGTCATAAACTTGAGGAGTCTCCACAACGGACTGGTCGTCCAGGGTAACCCTCTTCGTAAACCGGGCAAGATAGGCCTCCATCGCCGCGCTCAGCTCTCGGCCTTCTTCCGGATCAGGAAAGTTTTGGCGGGACATCGAAATCGGCGCTAAATTGTCAGGACGAGGGAATGGCTTGCCCAAACGGTTCTGAATAACGAAGGGATATCTTTGCCACTGATCGAACTTGTTGGTAGCAGCGGAAAAAATCTTCTCAGACCGCGGTTTGGTCTTTAAGCTCAAGCAGCCCGCAGTGACTTGATGGGTGAAGTAAATATGGAGCGCGGACAAAGAAGGCTCATACCCCAACATGCGGCTTACGACTATAAAGGATACCAGATAGCGAATGGCATTCGGGGTCAAGTCCATAGGCAGGCAATGGGTGAACTCAAGGAATTCACAAAGAAACGGATCCAAGGGAAGGCGCAGCCCGTTTTCAAACTGAGCCGGGTAGAATATGCAGGCAAGGTTCTCGGCCCGGATCAAGGGAGGAGTCATTGATCTCCCTCCCATGAGAGACTCGTATTCAATAAGACCGTAGACGAGATAGACTTTGGGGTCGACGCGGAACTGCGACAAATACTCATCACCATCATCCTCCTCGCTTTCGTCCCTCAAACCCGCGCCAGAGCTAGATGCACCTGCTTGACTGGTCCTCCTGTTATCAGGGCCCTCAGGAAAGGAATCTACGATCCTAACAGGGGAACGAAGCAAGTTGACCTTGCGAGCAGTATCAGGGACCAACCTCTCCAGTTGCCCGCGTGAGTCCGACTGAGTATCTGAAGAACCATCTCTCATGACATCCCGGGCAGGTTCATCCAACAAGAATTCGTCGCCATCATCAGCCCGCTCTGAAGCGTCCCCGCTGCTGGTCACTTCAATCACCCCAGCACCCACGGAAACGTCGCGGTTATGGCCTTGAACGGGCAGATCGTCATCCAGAGGGACATCCAACCAAGACTGAGCATTAGGTCCGCTTGCAGACACGCGGTCTCCACCTAATCTCACCAACCTTCTAGCGTTACCGGCCATATCTACATTATCGGGGAATCGAGTTAAAACCGCTTTCACAAAAACCCCTAACTGTTCCTCGCCCCCTATTACCCTCATTCTTCCTGAGTCAAAATGAACTAAGGGACCTGTCTCCCACAGCAGGGGTAGGATCCAAGAGTCCCACTCATAGACTATCCCTATGGTCATAAAAGCATCCCGGGAAAGCCTTTTCCAGGCATTTATCAGGTACCGGTAAATCCCTCCCGTTCGTCGACAACAACCAAAAAGGTCCGGACGAAGCATTCTCCCCAGGTCCAATTCGTCCATAATCACAGTCAAAGGTTTTTTCAACAAAACTTTATAAAATCAAAGATAGACCCAGAATTCCTAAGAAAGAGACAAGTTAACCGGTTAGAAATCGGAGATTCGGTGGTTAAAAGTTAAAAGCTTGGTTCGTGATGTTATGAGTTATGAAAACACGGCGTGTTAAGTTTCTACCCCCGATGAACGGTGGAGAGGACCGAAGGCGAAAAGTTAGCAATCAGAAACCAGCGACGAAAATAAAAAGGGAAGCACTACCTGTTAAATCGATCGAGTTAAGGAAACGGAAGAAGCAAATCAACGTCGTTATCGGCGATATTTCTCTCAAGAGCGATGGCCAAAGATTAAAAATGCCGAAGGTCTTTGAATAAGCCAGTTAGGGTTATTTATATCCCCAGAATGGGTCGGGTTTTAACCAAAGATCCGGAGCGACCCGGCTTAGACCCGGAAAACGAAGAGGCGGGAATCAGCTTTTTTCGAATTCCAATGACGGTTCGCATTTAATGAGCGTGCTCCTTGTCATATCAAGGACCTGACAGCTACGTCACTAGCCTGACTCATGGGGCCCACTGTCCTGTCATCAACCACCATTGTAAGACTCCCGTCCCATAATATTCCGTGCCCGTATTTACTACGGTTTGCTCGGGCCGAGACATGGAAGCGTAACTCCTCGCGCCGCTCATAAATAAACTGACCCTCGGAGTTAGGGGCCACTGATAAGACCGAGCATCGAAGACCGGACCGGTTCAAAGCCAGTACAAGCGAGCTCGACCACATCAAACCGGATAAGCCCGCAAGCTTGTAAACCCGAGAGACCCGGGCTTCATGATAACCGTAACCGAGGTAGCTCTGCCTCCCGCTATTCTTAGGGTCCCGTGTTGATCACTCAACCACCTGCCCGGAGCCCGCAGCAGCCAGCTGTCACAAACGTACTACAGACGTTACCTGTTCGTACCTGACACACCATAACGGTGGTGGTGGAACCATGTTTCCCTGACAACACGCCACGTTCCCAGCCACTCCCCTGGCCGAACCAATGAAGACCTGCCGCGTGTCCATCCGGTACAAGGGCGGTTAGTACCTTAAACCTACCTCCTCCTTCTACTCATATAAATACTCCTATCCGCCCCAAAGGGCCAGGTACGTGCTCTATCCTATTCACACACACAAGGCTTTCACAAGCTTTCTACTTAGGTTTTCCTCAGAGATCTTACTCTCACGCCCGAGGGCCTAAGCCGGATTCCAACCCGGCCTTGGTCTTAACGGTGTTCTTGTTTGTGTTGTGATCAGGATCAAGAGACAGCTATATTGGAGTTCTATCTCCGTGACCCCAGACTCCTAGGGCGTCATCAGACTTATGGGTTCTTCTAGCAAGTTTTGGGTTTATGATTCCCTCCTAAAGTGTTTTGGCTTTAATTTATGGGCTTAAGATAGCTTGAAAGAAAGAATGTAGGCAAGTGGTCTTCAAAACAACCTCAAATTTCTAGCGGCGATTTTGACACATGATTTAGATAATACAGGCATGTTGAGCAACCTTAAGTTTAAGATTCGTGAGTGATCGCAAAGGCATGAATTGTGCAAGAACACCATATGCATCACAAAGCTAATCAATGTACATTTTGTTTCGGGGAAATGACAATTTAGGGTCCAAAGTTTGGGGGGTGTGTGCCAATAGGGGTCTGATGTATCAATTTTGTCAATTTAGGGTCCAAAGTTGCAAAAGTTGTGCAGGTTAGAGTTTTTTAACGATTTTATTAACGGAATCCAGTTAAGTCACAAGTGTTTTGACATGGACTTAATTGGAGTTTGTTTTTATTATTTGCATGAGCATATTGTCATTTCAGATGTAGAAAATTAATAAAAAAAAATTGAAATATTAAATTTTACTTTCTTATATTAAATTAACTAATAATTAAGATGTCATTTACTGAAAATATTTTTTCAAGAAATACAATAAAAATATATTATTTTCATTAGAGCCACTATAAAATAAAAAATATAATTTTTAAAAAGGAAAAAGTGTAAAAAAACTATATTCCAAAAAAAAAAACCATTTTATTTTTTTAGAAAGAAGAAAGTGGGATTTGGACAATTCTTTTTTTTTCCTGTGGTGGTCGTTAGTATTGTTTCATTATTAATATTAGTATTCTAATTATTATTTTATTTATAAAATTATTTTTTATTTTTATTATTAATTTTCCTTGTTTATAACTTCATTATTTGTGGTTTAAAAAAAAACCACTTTAATTTTTTATTTGCTTATTATTTTATTTATTATTATTTTTGAATTAATTAAAATTATTCGAAAATTTAATAATAAAAGTGAAAGAAAATTTAGGGTCCATTGTATAAGTGGTGTGTGAAATGACAGCAGCCCAGGCGAACATCCAAAACTAACTTCAGTTAAGTTTTTCTGTTACTTAACTGGATTTTCTTTGCAACTTAGTCCAAAAACCCTTAATTGACTAACGTTGTTAACTTTGGACCCTAAATTGATAAAATTGATACATCAGCCCCCTATTGGCACATACCCCCCCAAACTTTGGACCCTAAATTGTCATTTCCCCTTTTGTTTAACAATATGTTGTCGAAGAGGTATCAAAGTAGTTGAGTTTGAAAAGGCCCAAAAAAAAAAAAATTCCTTAAATCAAAAAATGATGATCTAAAAAAGTGTGGTTTAGATGTGTAGGGTGTCATTAGCTATATTTACCACATATATTATACGCCTTAAATAAATATTTCTATAAGTAATACGCATCATTTCATTAAAATGTGCAGTCAAACACAAATTATTTGACAATTTATTCAATATCTAAAGGCTTCTAAAAATATTTGAGATGACATTGTGAGCGGATATTTGATTCAACTTCAAAGAATGAAAATTATTATAACCACAATTTGTTAAAGATTGATGATCAAAATAAAAAGTTATTCTTCAAGTGGAAAGATGGAGAAATAAACACACACACTTATTTTTATTAATTTAATGAACACTGTTATTAAAAAAAAAAAAAAATCAGAACAAGTTTTATGGATAAAACTTAATACTCCCCACGTTTCAAATTATCTGTCGCTTTAGGAGTAAAAAATTATTTCAAAATATCTGTCGCTTTACTATTATCAATGCACTTTTACCATTTTGTCTCAATTATACACTTATTAATGATGGTGAAAGTATCTCTCATGTAGGCATTTAATCACTTAGAAAGTTGAATTATTTAGGGGCAAATGAGTCTTCTTAACATGCATTAATTACATTTTTTAATATGTGTAGAAAAATCTAAAGCGACAGATATTTTAAAACGGGAGAGTAATTTTTTTCCCTTTCTTTTTGAACAACGGCCACGGGCATTGATTGCGTCATTATGTGGAATGAAATTATTCGGACCGTCAACAAAGTTTGGTCACAGTACCGTGACTCTGACATTCTCGATTACAATATCTTCTTCTCGACGCGCTGTATCCGCCAAAACGCTTAATTTGCGCGTAAGCATAATTTGGCTGTGTGCTGAAAAGCAAAAAAATAACGGCCGACTCGCCGGATTCCCTCCGACTACATCTCCCGGACGGCTCCATCCATAGATATAATCGCCATTTCTCCCAATTATTCATTCAAAATTCACCTCCAACAACAATTTCTAGAGAGAAGAGATGGGAGTGGATTATTACAATATTCTCAAGGTCGGAAAGAATGTCGGGGAAGACGAATTGAAGAAAGCTTACAAGAGATTGGCGATGAAATGGCATCCTGATAAGAACAGTACAACGAATCAGAAAGCAGCTGAGGCGAAGTTTAAGCAGATCTCGGAGGCGTACGATGTGTTAAGCGATCCTCTGAAACGTCAGATCTATGATGTTTACGGCGAGGAAGGTCTGAAATCCGGTCAATTTGATCAGGCGTCTCCGACTGATCGGAACGGTAGGGGGAGGGGTAATACGGGGTTTAGGTTTGATGCACGTGATCCGGAGGATATTTTTGCCGAGTTTTTTGGTGGATCGGATGGATTTGGCGGCGGCGGCGGCAGTAGGCCGAGGGCGACGGCGGTGGTTGAGGAGAGTGTGTTGAAGAGTTCGAATGGGAGTTTTCGGGATCAGACGGATAGGAAAGCGGCTACAGTGGAAAACAAGCTGCCGTGTACCTTGGAGGAGCTATACAAGGGGTCTAAACGGAAAATGAAGATATCCCGAATCGTTCTAGATGATGCTGGGTAAGTATAAATATTATTTGAATTTGATTTTGTGTTTGCTCAATTGTATTTTATAGATTTTGAGTTGCTTAATTGTTGAAATTATTGAAAATTGTAAATAGCTGTATGAAATCAATGAATTCAGGTCTTGATTGAAATAATTCACAACAATATCCCCTCTTGATAAAGGGGAATTTGAGATTGTAGTACCGGTATGCAATTTTAGTACTCGTTCCCGGAAAATTGGTTGCATTAAACGAACATTATTTGTGAACATTTGCATGCACCTCCCTGTCGCTGCTGCGATATAAATAATGTCATTAGATAGTTGCGCACAAGTTTTTTTTGTTTTTTTTTTTCAAGATGGATTTGATTAATTAGGAGCCAAACCAGTTTTGTGGTAGTATGATTTTGAGTTGAACATGAATGCTGAAGGCAGTTGAAGATTTTTGCTTTAGATGCCTATTTTATTGTTATCTACTCATCTGTCCCAGAATGATAGTACACCTATTTTCATGGGTTTTACGAAGGAACTTTGAGTAATAATTAAAGTTATTTTTAATTATTCTAATTAAATTTTTGAAATTGTTCTTGATACACCATTATAAATACTACTCCCTCTTTCCCGGAGTAAGAGTCCTACCCCTCATTTGCACGCTTATTAATAAATATTGGAAGTGATGTAATGTTGTGAGTGTAAAAGTAAAGTAGGAGAGAGAATGAGTGAGAGAGAATAGTGAATTGATTGGTGTTGTGAGTATAAAAGTAAAATAAGAGAGAGAATGAGTGGGCTGAATAGTAAAGATTCTTTACCATTTTAGGAATAAGACTCTTACTCTGGGACGTACCAAAATGAAAGTAGGACTCTTACTCTGTGACAGAGGGAGTATTAATATCAATTTTTAGATTCACATTAACGTAATTATAAGTAGCATTTATAACTGCTCAAAGTTCCCTTGTAGTAACAACGAAAAAAGTGTATTATCTTTCTGGGACGGAGGGAGTATGATGTAAGGAATCTCCCCCATTCAAATTCAAGAATAGGGTCCTTTCTGGGATGTTTCAGAATAAGATTTCTTTATGGAAAGTAAAGATATCAGTTTGGTGTTAGGTCAATTTTATACTGTGCTGCAATAAAGAGAAAAGAGCAATTATGCCGCTGGCCCCTTAGGAAAGTGGTCCTTTTATTATGCTTTGTGTGTATTTTAGAAAAGTTCAAAGGGAAAGGAAATAAAAAGTTAGAAAATATACTACTTATGGAATAATACGTACTTTATATTTATGAGTAGCTAAATTCATCTTTCTGATGGGGATTATTTTATGTTCTTTTCATTTTCTTACACTCTTCAAGATGTTGAGAGAAAATTTAGAATATTATATTTTCAGAATATAATCTTTCCCTAGGAAAATAAAATAAAAGTAGAAAGTCGTCCATGCTTTTAAGACAGTTTAGAGTGTTTTTTAATACTCCCTCCGTCTCAAAATAGATGTTGTTTTAGAGTGTTTCACACATATTAAGAAATGTCATTAATGCATGTGAAGAAGTCCCAAATACCCCTAAATTAATTCAACTACCTAGGTAATTATTAAGGGTATAATTGGTACAGAGCTGTCATTAATGCATGTGAAGAGATAGTTCACTGTCATTATTAAGGGTATAATTGGTACAGAGCTGTAAAAAAGCTTTAAAAATAGTGAAACGACAAGTATTTTGAGACAAAATTTAACTCCCAAAACGACATCTATTTTGAGACTGAGGGAGTATTTAGTTTGAACTCGTGAGCTATTAATTTTCATTCAGCGGTCTTTATAGGTTGATGAGTGGGCATGATAATACTTCGTATGTTTTTCTGGTGATAGTTGAACTTTGAATGCTCTGTGTTTCGTAACTGAATACTGATTTAAAATTATCAATTATCAAATAATATGAAATTTGTTAGAAACTTTTATCATGAAACTGTAATGACTCTAGAAAAGAATAGGATGCAAACATTAGCATATATGGTCAATTGTCTAGCTTTTCCTTATGAAAAGGAAGCAGTCAAGGGTCTAGCCTATCCATCCTTGTGTGGTTGAACCTCGGTCTCATCAAGATGGAAGTGTTTGGAAAGGGTACGTTAGTGTAACATTCCATCACTTGGGGATAAAACCTCAGCAGAGCCAAATTACCCGAGGCCTATGCTTTTTTGAATCCAATCATAGATGTTATGCCAGTTATACCTGTGTTGTTTTTTCTTTTAGCCTTTGTTTGGCAAGCCGCGGTAAGTTTTCGATAAGATACTTAATACTATCCTATAAAATTCATGATTTCTTCGAGAAAAATTATACCCATTGATAAGATCAACTAAGTCTTTACAGTATGAACCTTCGATTCAAACCTTGAAATTCGTGGATCACGACGATAAATCAAATCCGGCTGGCCACATTTCCCCATTCTGACCCTTTTCGAGTGTAAGGCCTTAATTATATTTACTTATATTTACTTTGAATTAGTTGATTTTAGTCTAGGGTTTTAGTTTCTATTTCTAGAAAGCACTTCATTTCTTGGTGTCAAAATAGAATCTGGGGTATCAAAATGGATGATATATTCTCTTTTCTCGTTTTTTCCAAAAAGGGTCTTGGAGATTGTGTAATGCTTACTCTCAAACTTTTCGTTTATACAGTAGTAATCTTCTTTGTTTCTCACTTCATCTTTGGATTCCTAGAAGACCTTTTGTTGATACAAGGCTTATGTATTAATTATCTGGTATACCGTTTTCATGTATTCAACATCTTCCACATTTTGCTTAACGGGTTATACCCTTGCAGCATGCCTGGAACCCTTGAGGAGATTTTGTCAATACACATTAAACCCGGATGGAAAAAAGGAACAAAAATTACTTTCCCAGAGAAAGGCAACCAAGAACCTGGCGTTACTCCTGGAGACCTCATTTTCGTAATTGATGAGAAACCACACGCTATTTTCAAGAGAGATGGGAATGACTTAATCTTCAACAAGAAAATATCTCTGCTGGATGCTCTAACCGGAAGGACTATCAAGATAGCAACTTTGGATGGAAGGACTGTCACTATCTCTGTTACCGAAGTTATCAGACCTGGCCACGAGGAGGTGATTGAGAATGAAGGAATGCCCATCTCGAAAGAACCTGGAAAAAGAGGCAACTTGAGGATCAAATTTGATGTCAGATTTCCTTCCAAGCTCAGTTCTGAACAAAAATCTGATCTGAGGAGAGTTTTGGGTGGAAGGTCTGACGATTAGTCCATCTTCATCCAGTGTGTGACTCAAGGATTTGAAGTATATCCCTAATGCTGACAGTTCCGGTGCTATTTAATGTAAATATGGTAATGTGTCTTTACCCGTTAGAGGAAATTGTGCATATTAGGAAGCTAGTTTGAAGTGTTTCTGGAAATGTTTATTATCCCGTGCTAGCCATAGCTACTACCACTTCATAATCTCCGCCTTCGAGTTGAAAATCTGTATAATCGTAATTCCAGGATCTTAAACATGGGGGGCTATATTCTATTTATTTCTTGTTTGCGACAAGCAAATGTTTGCTCTGATTGTTCTCATCCATTTGTTTTGTGGTTTTTTTCCCCCCTCTGGCCTTGTGTTATTACTGTTTGTATGATTTATTGATTCTTCTTGCATATTTCTGTTTTTCAATCGACCATCGTTGTTGATTGCTTTACAATATTGATTTGGTCATTTGGTGAAATTTTGGCAAATAAAAGCATCCGATGCATAATCTAGAGACTTAAAGATTATGTGTGTGTGTGTGTATATACTCCCTCCGCCCCACCTAACTTGATACCTAAGAGATTGGCACAATAACTAAGGAAAAAAAATAAAATAAGGAAAATGTATGGTAGAAAATGAAGGGAGAGAATGAGTGGGGTTAAAAGTAGGTTGGTTGAATGAATTGTGTGGTGGAAAATGAAGAGAGAGAATGAGTGGGTGGGTGGGGTAGATTGAATATAAAATTATAAAAAGATTACCATTTTGGGGAGTCTCAAGTGAAGTGAGACGGACCAACATGAAAATACCTCTCAAGTGAGGTGGGACGGAGGGAGTATTGTCCTTGATAAGCAGCAGTTTGACTATTTGCTTGCTTAGTTCAAAAACAAGATCCTCTTGCCAAACTATTCCTAGGCAAGAACAAATGCACAAAGAATAACAACTTGGACAAGTTAAAAAACAATAAGAGCAAACAACACAAAAGGGAAAACCAATGGAATAGATCAAAATCAAAGAGAATAAGAGCAAACTAGATTCAAGAAAAAAGAACAACTGTTGCATATGTTAGGTCGCCCAAACTTTACAACTTAATTTTTTACAATTCAAAACCTCGAAAAAATGATACTACTACTACTATCATCCCAAAGGCACGATTCTCGAAGAAAATGCGATGGTCATTTTAGGGCGGAAGGAATACCCCCCCCCCTTAAGAACAGTCTATTAAACTTTTAAGATTACTTTATTTTATAAATTCGTAATTAAGGGGTACAACATGTTAACTAAGTTGTACCATACAACTCGTTTTATTAATCGCGTTTATTACATTGATTTTTTTTTGCATCTATTCTTTGTTGTTCTGCAGCTTCTGTTATCATTCACTTGATTTAACCTCCTCAAAGGCATGTTTGAGTGTTAAATATTGATTGACAGGTGATACATTTTTATACTCTGTGTTTCTCAATCTTCCTTTGAACTTCATCCTTTTTTGCTCCAACAATTTTGTCAACTTCTTTCCCTTTTTTTATCAGTATGAATGTTGGCATTGCCTGCACTCCAAATTCCCTAGCCACTTCCTGCTCAATGAAATATATCCTTTTTGATTAATCACTTTATATATATATGTATATATATATATATATATATATATATATATATATATATATAGAGAGAGAGAGAGAGAGAGAGAGAGAGAGAATGTATCGTACATCTAGTTCATCCACATCAATCTTGATGAACTCAACGTCAGTATATTTTGCAGCAAATTCGCTTATGGAAGGTTCCATGAATCGACAAGGTCCACACCATGAAGCCGTGAAATCAATCACCATCTTCCATTCCGTAACAAAATAGGATTAGCAAAGTTAAGTCGCTAGTCAGAAATAATCATACTAAAAAAGAGAGAGAGAGAAAGGCAGCCATTGAACAACACATTTTACCAGTTTAGAAGATTGTTTGGAGGTTTCGAAATGTAATTTCCATTTAGATGAAGAATGGAACGCTATAATCTGAGACTTATTCGGATGAGACGTTCCACTGGCTTCTGGGAAAGAAGAAATCTGAGCTCCCATTTCTGTTTTTCGTGCGTGAAAGGTCTAATTTTTTTTCCCTTTGTTGTTTTAGAGCTGCAACTTATTTTGCCGATGGAATGAAGTTAAGAGTATGCAAAATAATCAATATATAAACATGTCGAGTATGCAAACATAACGCGTTGAGAATTGATTCGTCGCCCTCAAAATGTTTAGGACCGTCAGTTTTGAATTTGAGTAGCATAATTGTTCGGCAATAAGCTAGAACGTATGGAGAAGATGTGAAATCTCTCTGTCGCATAATTAAGAAACTGCGCATTATTTATTCTTGATTTTGCTCTCCATTGATGGTAACTTATAATCTTCACATTTGACTGTTCAAACTTTTTAAGGATACGAACATCACTAACCAATCTGTTTTATGCACGTTTAAGCCCAAAATGAATGTATAAATGAGGAGATTTTAGACAATAATGAAAAATGACAAAAGATAAAGATTATTTCAAGACAAATGGAAAGGAGTAATCAATTTGAAATCAAAAAGCACATCCTAAGTGCAACAGACGTGCTTTGTGGAATATATGCTTTGGATTTGGCACAATCAACGTGAGGGTGCAAGATGCTTCATGTTATATTTATGGTCAAGGAATCATTGTTGAATAATACTAAAAGGCACAAAAAATTCACAAAAACTTGCTCACAAAATTTTAGGTGTAATGATGTTATTGGTGTTTTTAATTAGAATGTGACGGGTCTATTATCGATGCAACCAATAAAATATCGTCACTTCATTTTGCGAGCAAGATTTTGTGGCCTTATTTTGTGCCCCTGGTATTGCTCATCATTGTTCCCTTCATCTAGCCGTTGAGCTATATAGCTCCCTTCATCCCTTCCGCCAGCGGAGTTGCAGGGCCGTACCAAGATTAATAGGAAAATATGTCCGGGGGATACTGATCAACTAATTAATCTCGACCATACATCTTAGAAAATGAAAGATGTGACTGCATCATGACCACTCACCCACTCGAGACGAGACGCAGTGGGCATCAGTCCCTATATATCCTTCATTTATCATAGGAACATGTGCCTGGGGACAAATTCCATCCATGTGGAGTCAAAAGAAACAATATTGTTTGTTAACAAATTCAACATAGTACCTTGTACAAATTAAACAAAATAAAGATCAAACACAACCTACACAAGTGCATGGGTATAGACTATGCACTTGCAAGAAAACAGTAAAAAAAAAAAAAAAAGAGTAATGAAAACACTCAAATTACTTGAAGAGTATAAGACCATACTTCCATTAAACTTATCTGATAAGAATCCTTCATTTAATTAAACTACCAAAAAAGGTTCCTGAATGGTGTGCAATGGCGAAACAGGCACATTTTTCAATCCACATTTTTTTTTTCATAGAAAAACAAAGAATATAGTCACCACCAAGTCACCAAACAAGATTTAGTAAAAAAGCGGACCCTACGAAGAAAACCCTAGACCAACCAAGGTTCTGAGGTTGGTTACGACTCAGCAACATTAACCCCAGCAGCAGATTGGTGGTTGTGAGAACTACCTCTGCCACTACCACCTCTTCCCCTATTGTTGTTATAATAGTTCCTCTGATAATAACCTCCTCCTGGCTGGTCGTAGTACTGGTTCCGGCCATTCTGGTAGGGCCCGCTTCCTCCTCTGCCGCCAGTTCGACCTCCACGTCCGTTGGCATAACCTCTCCGGCCACCACCCTCACCTCCGCCACGACCACCACGTCTTTGGTTTTGATACTGGCGTCTAGGAGCTTGCTGCTGGTCCCTGTATTCAACACCTCCTTCTGAGTGTGTTTTCTCTGATCCTGGTTGAGCAGAGGTTTCAACCGCATTTTCTGCTTCATACTCGTCCTGCACAACAAAAGGCTGTCATAATCTAGTAAACCAACATACTCCCTCCGGTCCCAAAATGATCTTCCCAATTTCTATTCAAACTTTTTAGGAATAAAAACACTCGCTGCACTAGCCATGTTTTGTTTGTGAACTTTTAAGCCCAAATTGTATAAATGGGAAGAACTTTCTGGGACGGAGGGAGTAAAAGTAAAAGTTGTGTTGCAAATTATTCCCTGTCCCCATAATTATTATCAGCACTTTCATTTTTTATCCATCTTAAAATGAATGTCTCGTTTCCAAATAAAGAAATAGTCTTGGTAAAATCTTGCCATTGTGCAAACAATGAACAAGCAAGTAAAGCACATCTTTTATAGGCGTTGACAAGTCAAATACAGCATTTATTATGGGACAGAGGGAGTACGGGAAAAAAAGGACAGAAATTGCACCTTATGCAGTTCCTCCACCAGATTTGATTGTTCATCATAAGTTTCGCTACCTTGATAATCTACAACTTCAACTTCCTGAAAAAACAGTAGCATTGACATGTTACAGGGTCAGTAGAAACAGAATATAAAGAATGCTGGAAAACTTGTACTAGTAGGACCAAAAAAACAGAAGGATTTTTATTATTATTATTATTACTATTATTATTATTATGTAATTCCCTATACTTCTTCTACATTTTAGAATAGTTGTATCCTTTTTTTATGCCATATGATAATATCAGGTTTTTAAAAATTAAGGGGAAAAAAAAAAAACACTTGGTGGAGATGCTTTTAAGATAAACGAAAAAGGAAGGCACGCGTTAGGCAGTTATGCATGGCCAACAAGCACTAGACAGGGAATTCCTAGAGCACATGCCAACTGCTAAACTAAAGCCACAGATCAAATGAGGATGCTCTAATAATAAATATTTTAGCATTTTCATAACCAAAAGTATTTGCCATCAAAACTGGGATAACAAATCCACTTTTTCTTTTACATATGCACTTTGAGCAGACAAGAAAATCAAATGGCAAAAGTGAAAGAATTATAATCATCAATCAGAGTTCAAATCGCCTAACATGTTACTCATTCTTCGATTCAGTGACAATATCAATCATGCAAGAAAAAAAAAGTATAATGGTAAAAGTGAAACATGTAAAGCGTGGATGAAAACGAAGTTTGCCCTGAAAGAAAATACGAGAAGATTCTTTGTCAACTAAATTATACTTTGACCTGTAAATAGAAGAAAATAATATTCCTAATGAAATCTAAAAATAGTTATTGAGTTTATTATTGTCCGTGATACATTAACAATTTTTACATTTTTATTAGCATCATTATTTTTCTATAAATTACTGGTCAAAGTATAATTTAATTGACCAAGAATCCTATTTCGAGTGGGACGGAGGAGTATATTACAAGCGTTTCAATAGGCCGCCATCTGAAGCAATTTTTCGAACTCAAGAATATTATTCAGTGTATAGAATACTAGAGTAGAGTTTACACTTCTCTTCACTTGAGGCTGAAGAACCTATATAGCTATTTTAATGTAAGTGAAAGAACCATGAAAAAAAAAGCACCCTCCAACATATTTCTGTTTACCACTCTCATTCCCTCAACATTAAAGCATGAACACCATTAACAGCAACATATGGAATCGTAAGCATCAATAAAAGTGTTTGTTTGTTTACTTGCTTCATTAGAGCCTGCATAGCTAACATCTGCATTAGTCACAAAGCTTTGTAGAAACACTAAAAAGCCAATGAAAATTATACAGATTCGTAAGTGAGTCCATGTTCATATAACTGTATTTTTTTTTATATAAGAACTATATGTGTCTATAATAGGTAATTGGTAGGCATAAAGTAAAACCTACTAGCTTCCTTAGAGGACTCAACAGAACCCAAAAGAAGTCAGAACGGCACAACCAAATAGTTGGTTGTCAGTGTGAAAACATAACAGTTGACAAGAGAACCCAGTAAACTGAAATTATCATTTGTTCTTAGAACAAATAACATTCATGTTTCTTGCAACTAAAACATGAATGACAAACAAGAGCGCCAGGCGGATAACTACACTATCAAAGATGAAGACGGTAGTATGGAGTAGGATAGACAACAATGGAAGAGGTGTGTCTCCCAATCTGGGACGTCCAATTAGGACCATTTAACTTTAAGGAAGCTTTCTTACAGCAGATTGACTAAACTGGCATTCATTTTCCAGCCACTTTGACTTCAAAAATTGCCACCGGATTTGAAATCTATATTATTTTTTAATTTTTTTTGGGAGGAGGGGATTAAATTGTAGAGTTTTCAAACTATTTTCTTAATTTGTGCGTTTAGTCAAATAACTCTTCCATTGGGGGAAGGAGTTGTTGACAAGAGAACAATGGCAGCTTAAATTCAGAATAAACAGTGCAGAATCTATATTACCCCCCCCCCCCTTTTCATTTTTCATCAATAACACATCAATTATATATCATCATAACAGGTCCATCAAGCACAGAGTCCAAGCAATCAGCAGACAGTGAAAGTGCAAAGGACCAATCACCCTTTCAATCTACGCAAACCACCATTACCATCATATTCCTCTGAGCCATAAGTTATCATACACCAATCCGTGTAATGAACAAGCCACACACCTTCCTTAATTTTTTGCAGGCTAACTCGCAGTCCATGCGAATGCATCCAAACTATATAAGTGAATGCAGTATACATAATGCAGTTTGAAAATCTGAGATTGTGCTCAGCTAGATTTTGCAAGAAACCATGAACTGTAGTTGCCTAGTTAAAGTATTTGATAAGAGAGAATACATGTATGTTAATCACACGTTATCCAATTCTGAAAACATATTAGCCACCATGAAGGTCATTGTAGTAGAAGTGGATAATTAATACTCTCTCCGCCTCAGTTTAAGGTTCCTACTTTTTTTTGGTACGTCCCAGTTTAAGGTTCTTAGTTTGCTTTATTCCTTAAATGGCAAAAAATTTGGACAATATTACCCTTATATTAGTTGTATACTCCCTCCGTCCCTCTTTAATCTACAAAAATTACCCATTTGGTTGTCCCAATTTAACTTACAGAATCATAAAATGGAAATGTTTTAATACTTTTAAAATGGTGGGACCCACTTGTCATACGCACAACAACTATCCACTAACTATTCTTCATCCCACTTTCTCTCTCTCCCACCCAACCATCTACACTCACAACACATCAACTTTTTCACTTTTTCCTTAATTAATGTGCCAAACTCATTTTTTGTAAGTTAAAGAGGGACGGAGGGAGTATTTACCAAAAAACTGACTGTCAACTAGCCTAAATTTACTTAACTTACTAACTCAACTTACTTTAACTAATAGTATAACCTACTCTATATCAGCATATACAAAGTTTTGGAAAACCTAATCCTTTCATTTCTCGCTTCCCGTTCCTTCTTCCCTTCGTCTCTCTCCCCCTTGTACAACAACAGCACCGCCGCCATAGTTGTTCAGCCAATGATCAAATCCCAGCCATCCCACCGTCCTCTCTCCTCTCTACTCTTTTCCTCTCTATCCTTTCTCCCATCTTCTCCTCAACCTAGAAATTAAAATGTGTAACCAGAAAATCGAAACTTTCCCTTTGTTCTAAAATCCCTGAAAATTAAAATCCATATGCCTCGCCATCCTCTGCTCCTTGTTTTCAAGGTCAATCAACCCCCAGACCCAACCCTCCCCCCACCAAAAAAAAAAAAAAAAAAAAAAAAATCCAAAACCCTATTTTCTTTGAAATCTTTAATTTCTCCTAAATTCATGCTACGAACCCTTATTTCTTCAGATTCATGGAGTCAATCAACTCTATCATAGGTCAGAAGAATGACAGTCGTTCGCTATTCGTTACAGAGATTCGTTCAACTCCAAGAACCCAGATCCGGAGGGTTTGATTTTCTATTTTACTATTTTCTTTTATGGTTTTGTTTTGTTTTGTTTTGCTAATCTTTGGGGGTTAATTGCAATTGAGTCTTTTTAAAAAGCCCCTATCTTTTGTTTTGATTTCAGTGGCTTTTACTGGTGACGACGTTGGTGATGACAGAGGTGGTGGTGGTGCCGGTCACCGGAGTTGACAGTTGGTGGTGTATGGTTGGTGGGGATAAGATGGCAGTGAGGTGGTGGTGGATGGTGGGGCTGAGATGGTGACTGTATTGTTCTAGAAAATTAAGAAAGATAAATGTTTGAATTAATACTTTCTCTCTCCTTTAAACTTTAGTCCACTAGCAATTGTTTAATCATTTTTTACTGTTATCTTAATCTCCGTGCAATGTCAAACTCAAAACATTAAAATGGGACGGAAAGAGTAACAATTAGTGGATGTACGTTAAGTCATTGTGTATGACTTGAGCGTCTAACTTTGTGGAAGCTATATGCAAGCTCGAACGATGGAAACAAAAATAAGACAATGGGAGTATGGGACAAGTCTAAAGAATGAGAGATCTTTCACCGTAAAGAAAAGGAGGACACTAATGAAGCTTGAACAAATATGCAAACATTGGTAAATAGGTACAACTGACCGTAGTGAATTAATTGCCCTTCTACACCTTTTGTCAATCCTAATGTTCTCAGTTCAGCCACAGTTTACGATTCTTGATTGCACACACAAGTTCCATAGACTAAAGCCAATCTGCTTCCACTTCCACTTCCACTTTCTGGTTTTATACACATACATACTTCTACGCTTCGTGATCATATTCACAAAGCACCTATTTTTGAGTGACAATGGAGTCAACCAAACAACCAATTAGCCCATTATAAGGCCAACATAGCGACATGCGCGCACACACACACAATGACTGAGCACAATTCACACCTACTGAAAAGAGCATGTACATAGACAAGGCATTATAGCTAAACCATGTATGAGTACCAATGCAATGGCATAATATTTTGAAGTATCAGGTAAAAAACAGAATATGTCCACCATTCTATAAAAAGCAAAAAGCAAACCAAAACGGTACCTTCTGCTCATACTGAGGAATCGACCCATCTACTTGAGCCGGAACCTGAAAAGGAGCGTAATTTCCAGCCGCAGCCACATCAACTGGAGCTTTCATCTCAGGCGTTATTGTGAAATAATTTGACCCCATAATCTTCGTCAACTTCTCTCTCAATCCTGCATCTACATCATCAAAAATTCAATCAGGCCAAACCGAAAATGCAGAACAACAAAAACCCCAAATTATACAATAACACAAAAACCTACAAGTAACATTTGAGTTCACATCGATAGGCTGGTCAGATTTTTCAAGCCAAAGTCTTGCATGCTCAATGCATCTCTGCAAAGCATTCTGATGGGACAAACTGGAAGCACCAGGCCTCGAAATCAACATACTGCCCATGGCTGAAATCAAGTCCAAGTCCCTCTCACCAAGCATATCCGTAGCATCATCGTCCGTTACATAATCATAAGCCAAACAACACTGCCTCTCATGCGCTCTAGTCAGCATAATTGAATCAAAATCAATCTGCGATTTCACATCAAACATGCTACCAAAATAGATCAAATTCAATAGATCTTGAACGAATATAGTTTTATCATCCGACACCACCTCCTCAACTTGAGCAGCCTGTTGCCGTTGGTCACTCTTCTCCTCTTCCTCTTGGTCTAGGGTTTGATTGACCTTACCCTCAGCCTCACGACGCTCAATAGCGAGGGAAATTTCCTCGTTCACAGCAACGGATAGCGGTTGTTTCAGCTTCTCGAGCTCATCAATAGCGGCGGCAATCGACGGCTTGGACCGGAGGGTTTCCTCCTGTTCCTTGTTAATTGGTTTACCCTGAGAGATGCCTTCTTCCATTTGAGTAATACGATTGAGTTTCTTGCGTAGGGCACGGAGACGCTTGTTGATGAAGTTGAGAACTGGTCCATCGGAAACGTCTGAAGTCGTCGATGCCGCCATTGTAAGGTAAGGGGGCTTTTGTGTGAGGGAGGAAGGAAGGAAGGGGCGGATATTATCGCCGCCAAGGACGGCGGTGGCGGGAGATGGAGGCGAGGGTTTTGGGGGTGAGGAGGAAGCGGCGGTGAAGGGATATAAAGAGTTGAGAAGGGAGTAATATTAAAGAGTAAAGAGACGACTGGGGTGGAGTGTGGGGGTTGAGTAGTTATTAAAGCACAATCTGTGGGCAAAAGGTTTTTTTTTTTTTTTTTAAAAAGGAATCTGGGCAAAATTTGAGACGCTAATCCATCGGATGGTAACGGTTTTTCTAACACGTGCCCTTAGGGCACCTGATAACAATTAAATATGAAAGTGAATTTATTTAATTATAGCAATTTCACTTAGAAAATCTAGACATGTTACTTAAAAATACTATAATTAAATAGATTCACTTCCATATTTAATTGTTATCATGTGCCCTATAATTAAATAAATTCACTTCCATATTTAATTGTTATCAGGTGCCCTAAGGGCACATGTTAAAAAACCGTTAATCCAATTATCTTTTTACAGTAGTAGTACTTACCATAATTATTTTCTTGCCCTCCAAGAAAAAAATTACAGTAGTACCGTACATGTGCTAAAAAAATTAAGTTTATACTACATCCGTCCCGTACTTATCTCGCTATTTATTTTCATGAGAAAATTACCACTTAATCCCTCATCCAAAGCGAATTTACCACCTAGTCCAAGCTAATATTTTCGTTTACCACCAAAAAGCCAATATTTTTGTTTACCACCTAGTCCCTCAGATTTAATGAATCCCGAAAATACCCACATATAAAAACAAATCCTACACCCTCCTCTTTCACAAACACTGCGCTACCACTCTATACTCCCCAAAATCACCGACAACCTCCCTCCCACTTCCGGCGGCCTCTCCCCTTCCAATCTCTGGCGGCCTCTCCCGTCCCAATCTCCGGCGATCTATCCCTTCCCCCAACCTCCGACTGTTGGGTTTCGTATTAACATGCGCAGCGGAATAAAGCATTTAAAATTTTATGAAACCCAAAGCTTATAGATCCATTCATATGATTAAGACAAATGCATCTACGATGAATACAAGAATACTAACCTTTGATGCGCTTATTCTTTTCTCTTGATCTTGAATCTTGGTTCTTCGCGCTTCTCCGAATCACTAACTCAGGAACACGAACAGAAAGATGATAAACTAATCACCCTCTACGGATATCCACACGCGAACGAATATTAAAAACTCTTTGTTAATCTTGACTGCTAGATCAAAAGAGACTATATGAATTTATGAATTATTGATCTTGATTCTCAATCTTAATCAATAATATTGTTTCTCCAAACAAGTGAATTAATCATATACAATGGCTGGTGAAAAGATATTTATATAGGTCTAAGTCCTTAACCCTTAAGGACTTAGGAAACCTAAATCCCGTCACTTAATTATTCTGCAAGATATCTGTCCGAGCAGCACTGGCACGGTCGTACCCTAAAACTGGCACGGGCGTGCCATTCCATGCGTACCTGCCTTCCAGCTGACCATTATTGGCACGGTCGTGCTTTGTATTTAGCACGGCCGTGCTTAGCATGGTCGTGCTTTATACTTGGCACGGTCGTGCCATCTACGCCGCCAGATGCTTGCCTTGGTCGATTAATGGCACGGTTGTGCCTTATAAAGCGCACGGTCGTGTCAGGCCAAAAATCTGCCATTTTTCCCTTTTAACAATTCGCTCTCTTGTGTGTGACCCGATAGGATTATATCAAGTTGGCAATGAGTCCAAACACACTTTGTCACATAAATCATGAGCGCACCCTAGCAGGTCATCATGATTACCCAAATGATATAACTTATCAAAGTTCGCTAATCCTTTATAGAACATATCATAATCCTTTTGTCCACAATGTCATTGAACGTAAGCCATAATCAATGGTCAACTTACAATATTCAATACTTTCTCGATTCCGAATATATTGATAATACAAATCACATTTGAGCACGGCCATGCATTTCATCAATACTATTCATCGAGTGGCCAAAGCTTGACATCTCTCTTGACGAGGAACAAATTCTATCTTGACTTATTACTCTTCCCAACATGAATCCGATTATGCCAATCATATTCTTTATAGCTACCCGTTTAAGGGTAACATTTGAATATGTCAAACTTAATATTCATTATGTGAAAGACTTTAATAATCTCAGGTCTAGGGATTAAGTGATATAACTATATGAGACTTAATTATGATATTGTGACCATGACATAAATCTCATACGGGTCAGTCCAGTATTTGTTCTCTAACAAATACCCACAAGTTTAATTGTATCCCTTACACCATAATCATCATATGATTCTCTATTAAACTTATACTAATAATTAATCATAATTATCAGAAACGGGGATTATTATAATAAACATGCAAAGGATATAATAATCAAACATTCAATATATTTATTAAAACATAATCAATAGATAACATTAATCGTTCACATAACGTGCCTAGAGCATACAACACCAACAATCTCCCACTTGCACTAGGCCTAATTAATGTATCGAATGCCCATAGACCTAACATGACCATCATGCTTTGCTTGCGGAAGACCCTTTGTCAATGGGTCGGCAATGTTATCATCAGTCGGTACTCTACATATATTCACGTCTCCTCTATCAATGATCTCTCGAATGATTTGAAAACGCCTAAATATGTGTTTGGATTTCTGATGTGATCTAGGTTCCTTTGCTTGAGCAATAGCACCATTATTATCACAATAAAGGTCTATTAGATTAGCAATGCTAGGAACCACCTCTAGTTCACCAATGAACTTCTTGATCCAAACAGCCTCTTTTGCAGCATCGGATGCAGCAATATACTCAGCTTCAGTTGTAGAATATGCTATGGTACTTTGCTTAGAACTCTTCCAGCTAACCGCACCTCTATTAAGCACAAATACAAATCCAGATTGCGATCTTGAATCATCCTTGTTGGTTTGGAAGCTTGCATCTGTGTAACCACTTACAACAAGATCACCTTCCATACCTCCATACACCAAGAACGAATCTTTAGTCCTTCTCAAGTACTTAAGAATCGTCTTGACTGCAATCCAGTGACTTTCACCAGGATCTGATTGGTATCTGCTCGTCATGCTCAAAGCATACGAGACATCGGATCTAGTACATATCATGGCATACATGATGGATTCAATAGCAGAAGCATATGGGATTCCAATCATTCTCTCACGCTCATCAGTTGTCTTAGGACACTGATTCTTGCTTAGAGTTATGCCATGACCAACTGGCAAATTTCCTCTCTTAGAGTTTTTCATGCGGAATATCTTAAGAACTTTGTCAATATATGTATCTTGACTTAAACCAATCAGTTTCTTAGATCTATCACGATAGATCTTTATGCCAAGGATATAAGCGGCTTCTCCCATATCTTTCATTGAGAAACACTTTCCTAACCAAGTCTTTACAGACTGCAGTGCAGGAATGTCATTTTCAATGAGTAATATGTCATCAACATATAGTACTAGAAATAATACTACGCTCCCACTAATCTTCTTGTATACACAAGGTTCATCTTTGTTCTTGATGAAGCCAAACTCTTTGACTAATTCATCAAATCAAAGATTCCAACTCCTAGAGGCTTGCTTCAATCCATAGATGGATGTTTGCAATTTGTATACTTTGTTAGAATTTTCTGGAATTACAAAACCTTCAAGTTGTGTCATATAAACATCCTCAAGTAAGTTCCCGTTAAGAAACGTTGTTTTAACATCCATTTGCCATATCTCATAGTCAAAATATGCGGCTATGGCAAGTAAAATTCTTATAGACTTGATCATTGCCACGGGCGAAAAGGTTTCATCATAGTCAATACCATGAATTTGCCTATAGCCTTTCGTTACAAGTCTAGCTTTATAAGTATGCACCTTTCCATCCACGTCAGTTTTCTTTTTAAAAACCCACTTGCATCCTATGGTTTTTACACCTTCGGGTGCTTCAATCAAGTTCCAAACTTGATTATCATACATGGACTTAATTTCAGATTCCATGGCTCCAAGCCATTTATCTGAATCAGGAGCGGACATCGCTTCTTGATAGGAAGTGGGTTCGTCATCAACTATGACTTCCACTTCATTGCTATCCGTCATGAGAAATCCATATCTCTCAGGTTCGGATCGCACCCTACCAGTTCTGCGAGGAACTTGAGTATTCTGATTAGGGTCCACAACTCCTTGTGAAACTTTATCAGATCCAACTATCAGTTCCATGTAATTTTCGGGTTCTTGAACCTCTTCAAAACTAATTTAACTCCCACTAGTTCTTTTAGAGATAAACTCTTTCTCTAGAAAAGCACCATCTCGTGCAACAAACACTTTGTTGTTCGCGCGGTTGTAAAAGTAGTATCCTTTAGTTTCCTTAGGATATCCCACGAAATTACATTTATCAGACTTGTGTGCGAGTTTGTCAGAGATAAGCCTCTTAACATATGCCTCACAACCCCAAATCTTCATAAAATAAAGATTAGGTTTCTTTCCTTTCCACATCTCATATGGTGTTTTAGGAATAAATTTTGTTGGAACATTATTTAGTGTAAGAGCAGCAGTTTCTAGTGCATGTCCCCAAAAAGATAAAGGAAGATCAACTTGACTCATCATCGAGCGGACCATATCCAATAAAGTCATATTTCTCCGTTCAGACACACCATTCCATTGTGGTATTCCAGGTGGAGTTAATTGTGAAACAATTTCACAATCTTTAAGATGATTGTCAAATTCTTGGCTTAAATATTCTCCACCACGATCAGATCGAAGTGCTTTAATAGTTTTGCCAAGTTGATTTTGTACTTCATTTTGAAATCTATATATATTAAAAGTCGAGGCAGAGGGCTACAGATTCGCCACGTGTACATGTTTTGGCTAGTACTTGCTTTTGGTGAAGCCACATCCTCACCATTCTTAATTATAAGTGACTCTTGATATTTTTATTATTAGCTAATAATATTAGTTAATACTAATAGTTATGTATGTTAACTATTACTATTAATAGTATTAGTTAACTATAATAGTTAATATATAAGTTAACTATTACTATTAATAGTATTAGTTAACTATAATAGTTACTATATAAGTTAACCATTACTATGAATAGTATTAGTTAACGTTAATAGTTACTATATAAGTTAACTATTACTATTAATAGTATAAGTTAACGTTAATACGTTACTATATAAGTTAAATATTACTATTAATAGTATTAGTTAACGTTAATAGTTATTATATAAGTTAACTATTCCTATTTATAGTATTAGTTAACCATAATAGTTATTATATAGGTTAACTTTTACTACTGATACTATTAATAGTATTAGTTAATGTTAATAGTAATTATATAAGTTAATTATTCCTATTTATAGTATTAGTTAACCATAATAGTTATTATATAGGTTAACTTTTACTATTGATAATAATAGTTAATTATAATAGTTATTTATATATATATATATATATATATATATATATATATATATATATATATATATATATATATATATATCTTTACTATTAATAGTATTAGTTAATCCTAATAGCTATTATATAAGTTAATTATTACTTTTTAAAAAAAAATAATTATTACGATTACTAATATTAGTAAATCATAATAGTTACTCTCATTATTCCAAATTGAATTTCATGTTTGTCCTAATTTTTTTTTTTAAATTTTACCTTCAAATAATTTTGTACCTAAAATTTATTTTCATAGATCATTATATTTTTGGCAAACAAAAATTTTGAGAGTGAATAATAAATATTTTTATGATTTTTATATTAAAATAAATATTTTTAAAATGACATTGGTTAACCATTAGCATACTATATTAGACTTTTTTTTTGAAGCATACTATATTAGACTATTAGTTACTATATTAAAAAAAAAACTATTATACAATAACATTCTGCTATTGTAATAGATATGATTCTACTATTGTAATAGATAGGCATATTCTATTATTCAGTATTATTAAAGTACTATACTAATATACAATATATACAAATAGAGCAGAGAAGAAGATAGGTGAAGAGTCTACACTAATTTAAAATTATTACATCAATTATTATAAGTGTCTTAATATTATACGTTTGTATAATTATACTAACTTTAAAATTATTACATTAATTATTATGAGTGTATTAATACTATAAACTTGCATCAATATAATTTTTTTATATGGATTCATTTGTGAAAAAATAACTATATGCATTCATTTAAGTGCAACTGTTACGGAAATATGAAAAGTCTCAATATAACTTAATACATTAATAATTATTATGATAAAGTAACTTTAACTTCTAGGATATAAGAAATGAAAAGTCATAATTAAAATATAAAGCCACATTAAAAAGTTTATGTTAAGGCAACTTTTAAGTAATCCAGTAAACAAAAGAAAGTCACAAAAAACAATAATCTTAGCTTTAATTCCAAAAGTTAGAAAACGATTTACTCTTTAATTTATCCTCTTAAACTAAATTAAAAATCACAATGTAATTGATTATTTACTTTTTACACGTCCTTTCTTTTAGTTGTATTTTATGATATTTTATTCTAATCATGATGAAATTTACTTGACTAACTAAAATAAAAAACAAATTGTAATAAATTCCCGTGCGTAGCACGGGTTTGTTCTTAGTATTCTGAATATCTCAAAGGATTCACTTTTATGTTTCATTAAGTAGACATAGCCATATCTACTAAAATCATCAGCGAATGTTATGAAGTATTGATATCCTTCCCTAGCACTACTGCTCATTGGTCCACACACATCAGTATGTATGAGTCCTAATAAGTCACTAGCCCTTTCACTACTCTTAGTAAAAGGTGTCTTTGTCATCTTTCCAAGTAAACCAGACTCACAAGTTTCATATGATTCAAAATCATGTGAATCTAGAAGTCCGTCCCCATGGAGTTTTGAGATACGTTTCTCATTAATATGACCAAGACGGAAATGCCACAAATAAGTATAATTTACATCATTAGGTTTGGATTTCTTATTTACATTATAAATATTCTCATTATTTATATTTTCAACATCAAGAACATAAAGGCCATTAAATGAACATGCAGTACAATAAAGCATATCATTTAAATAAATAGAAAACTACTTATTTTTAATAAGAAAACTATAACATTCATTATCCAAACAAGAAACTGAAATAATATTTCTACTTAAATCCGGAACGTAATAAAAATTGTTCAAAACAAAAATTAATCCGCTAGGTAAAATGACATCATATGTTCCTACGGCTAATGCAGGAACTCTTGCTCAATTCCCCACGCGCAGGTCCACTTCACCATCTTTAAGTAACCTTCTATTCCTTAGTGCCTGCACATTTAAACAAATGTGAGATCCACATCCGGTATCTAATACCCAGGAACTAGAAGTAGAAAGTAGAATATCTATAACATAGATATATGAAGTAGATGCAGTCCCACTGCCCTTCTTATTCGTTAACTCTTCCTTGTAAACCTTGCAATTGCGTTTCCAATGACCAATCTCATTGCAATGGAAAAAAATTGCATCCTTTTGGGAAGTAGGTTTAGCCACAGTAGCATTGGCAACAATTGCCTTGCTAATCTTGGGTTTGACAACTTTTGTCTTACCCTTTCCTTTGCCCTTAGAGCCCTTTCCTTCCTTTAACACTATGAGCACATGAGCTACTTCTTTACCGATTTTCTTTTCCGCTGTCTTTAGCATCCCATGCAACTCGGACAAGGACTTATCCATCCCATGCATATTAAAGTTCATTATGAACTGATTATAGCTTTTGGGCAATTAATTAAGAAAATAAATCGGTGGTCAACTCAACATCGATGGGATGGCCAAGCCTCTCTAGATGCTCAAAATGAGCCTTCATCTTCAAAACATGAGGGCCCACAGCCTGCCCATCTGTAAGTACCCCAATCTGAAATTAAACCAACTTAGAGGAATTCTTAGCACCATTCAGGGATAAACTGATAGGCTAGGACCTCACTAGAATAAACCAAAACTCTAGGACTATCCTGGAATTAAAACTTAGAAAAATCCAGAAGCTCGCCAGGCTGAGCCGTACGGATGGTTTGGACGCGGGAAAGGCCCAGCCGTACGGCTACTATGGGCACCCCTCAGTCCCTATAAATTAAGACCCTTGCAGATCATTTCAGGGGGGGGAGAAATTCATGTGTGAGTGGAAACTCTGCTGAGTTGAGAGCAAATTAGAGTCACAAACATATATTTGAGTGAAAAGAGAGAAATAAGATAGGCTTAGAACCAAATATTGGTGAGTCCCCCTTCTCCCCATTTTCTCTTCATCTCCTACTCTATTTTACTTTGCTTTATTTACTTAATGCCTTTCATTTCTTGCAAATAATATGAATTGGAACCAAGTTCTTGACATGAGTTGTGGTACCCTCATGTTTTATACATGATCAAGGGTTCAAACCAAGGATGATCAAGGCTTGTTATCATTTAATGTACATTTACTTCAAGTCTTTACATTTATGCAATTTACTTTCATGTCTTTACATTTATGCAATTTACTTTCATGTCTTTACATTTATGTATTGTATTCATTTTCTATGATTTATTTAAGGATGATCAAGCTTGGGATGGTAAAGTTTCAATCTTTACCATTCAAACTTTGATCAAGCCTTAATAATGTCCCTTTGGATGGTAAATCAATCTTTATCCATCCAAAGGTTGATTTTTGATATCCCAAGGCATTTCCTTGGATGAATCATCCATTTGGATGTTAAAGTTGCAATCTTTAACCATCCAAATGGTGATTTTGGCTCAAATGCCATGTTCATCAACCTTCTTCATTTTTGCCCCAATTATTGCCTTAATCACACCCAAAACCACTTGTTTTGGTGTCTAATTAGTGATCAATGGCATAGGGATGACTTAATTTATGCTTTTGTACAAAGAAATAAACTGAAAAGATTCAAAACAGTCCAGTTTTAGCAGAATACTCTGTTTCTGCCTGAAACTGGACTGATTCCTGAGAATCTGTCAAAACTCCCAAGACAGTCTCCTATAGCTGTACGGCTAGTTTGTCCAGGGAGAACTTCTTCCAGTTTTGCCCCTTTCTGTTAAACTATTTTGCAAAATAAACCTTTTCTGTTAAGTTTCTAACTGGTTCTGTTGAAGGTTCAGCTTCTCACAATTTTATAAAACACACACACACACACTTGCACATCTTTTGGTCAACAAACTTAGGGAGACTCGGTTTTCCGAGGCATCTTGGGTGAACCTCGATTAAGTTCTTCCCAAGGTGTAACGTGACCTCCGAATCCTTTTTCTCTAACCTTTTTTCGTTAAGTTTGGGTTTAAAATTAAACGAACGTGGAGACTCCGTTATTTTTTGAACATAAAGTGCCGTGTTTGACTCTCCGGGAACCATTTGTGTTTTTCCCATGGGTATCTTACACCATCGCTCATCTTGCATGAGACAATGGCAGTTATAGTGTCGAACCTTTCTTGTCTTGCCTGTTCTTGAAACATATCTTTCAACTCAACAGCCAAGTCATATGCCTTCAAGTGTTCAAGAGTCTTCTGAAGCTCAGAACACATGGAAGCAAGCATGAGACAACCCACCTCACGAGAATCACTCTTGTGCTTCTTGTAGGCGTTTCTTTCATCCTTGGGGGCAGATGATTCAGGTTCCTCAGGAACGGGTTCATCAAGAATGTATAGCTTGTCTTCATGCTTTAGAACAATTTTAAGGCTTCGGATCCAATCCGTGAAGTTAGCACCATTCTCTTGAAGTTTTTTCTTCTCAAGGATAGATCGCAATGATAAAGAACTTGTATTTTGAGCCATTATCTACAATTATGCAAACATGTAATCACATGTAAGTATCATCTTAATTAAAGATATTATAAATTTTAGTTTTTCACAAATACTCCCACTAAATTATACAACCTTCATATACATCCAATGTATAATATAATTTAAATGGGCTAAGATCCATATTTCATTTAATTTTACGTCCGCGAGGGCATGATGCATAAAATTAAACTATTTAGGTAGATAACTCATTATCAATCATATCATATATGACTCTTAAGATCTTTTATGAGATTTTATCAAGACATCATATGTCATGCATGTTTTAATCTCATATGTGCCTTAGGCCCAAAACTCTTTTGATAGCCTAATTAAGTCAACCCATTTTAAACGCATATGAACCACTCTTTCACTCATCTTGTTCATACATGAATAAAATCAATACGACTCGCGAGGGTTAGAGCGCGCATGAAAGTACCCATGTAATCTCAAGTGTTTTAATCATGGGTTGGCACGTAACTTAAATTTTTAAATGAAAGTTCACAACATATAGCATATAACACATTTATGATCACATAAGATAAACATGTTACACATCAAGTTTAGTCATTAAATTAATCTCCATTAATTTAAGCATGATATTATGTGTCATTAGTTTCTCTATAATAATGAGGATGAGACTATTTGAACTTTGGTTATCATCTCCAAATCAAGACAACAAGAGGTGCAGCCGAACTAAGCCATAGGCAACCACAATTTCGCACCAATTCAAGAAACCAAGAAAGTAGTCTATGTAGCCGAAACTAAGCAATAGATGGTCTCGATGAACGTAGGCCAATTGCATTCACAATTCCACATGGATCTCCAAACTTGAATCAAGAACTTTGTTTCTCAATTTTAGGAATTATGAACTCTTCATAATTCTAACTTCGTTTTATCTTTGAATCTTTGATTGCGATCAATTTTGGGAAACACAGTCTCGAGAACGTAGGCTAGCCATCCAAAACTTGATCCAATATCAGAATTCACAAGACTAAAACAAATAGGAAATTCAAAACCCAAGATCCACACCCGAGACCCAAAGCCACACCTGCACCAGACCCGGAGGTCCGGCCGGGTCGCCTACTAGGTTCGGTCGGACCCTTCGAAAAATCAAAAATTTTAAAATTTCTAAAATTTATCCCAAATTGTTTAACCCGATTTAATTAGGATTTGGTGTTCTTGATAATCCAATCACCATGAACATCAGAACCTTGAATAAACAATTTATTCATGAATCTCTATATTATCAAAACTTTGATCCAATAAAAAATTGATAGTCCAAATAATTTTAATCCAACATAATTTATATTGTGATTGAATAGTGCGATTAAAGTTTATAAAACAGTAAACCACATAAAACGCATATAACACATAAACATCATAATCCCAATATTCAAATCATGCTAGGCACATAAACAATTTATATACATACAACATGATTATGTATTGAAATAATCAACATGAACGGGGCTCTGATACCACTGTTGGGTTTCGTATTAACATGCGCAGCGGAATAAAACATTTAAAATTTTATGAAACCCAAAGCCTATAGATCCATTCATATGATTAAGTCAAATACATCTACGATGAATACAAGAATACTAACCCTTGATGCGTTTATTCTTTTCTCTTGATCTTGAATCTTGGTTCTTCGCGCTTCTCCGAATCACGAACTCAGGAACACGAACAGGAAGATGATAAAGTAATCACCCTCTAGTCTCTACGGATATCCACACGCGAACGAATATTAAGAACTCTTTTTTAATCTTGACTGCTAGATCAAAAGAGACTATATGAATTTATGAATTATTGATCTTGATTCTCAATCTTGATCAATAATATTGTTTCTCCAAACAAGTGAATCAATCATATACAATGGCTGGTGAAAAGATATTTATATAGGTCTAAGTCCTTAACCCTTAAGAACTTAGGAAACCTAAATCACGTCACTTAATTATTCTGTAAGATATCTGGCCAAGCAGCACTGACACGGTCGTGCCCTAAAACTGGCACGGTGGTGCAATTCCATGCGTACCTGCCTTCCAGCCGACCATTATTGGCACGGTCATGCTTTGTATTTGGCACGGCCGTGCTTAGCACGGTCGTGCTTTATACTTGGAACGGTCGTGCCATCTAAGCCGCCAGATGCTTGCCTTGGTCGATTAATGGCACGGTCGTGCCTTATAAAGCGCACGGTCGTGCCATACCAAAATTTTGCCATTTTGCCCTTTTAACAATTCGCTCTCTTGTGTGTGACCCCATAGGATTATATCAAGTTGGCAATGAGTCCAAACACACTTTGTCACATAAATCATGAGCGGGCCCTAGCAGGCCATCATGATTACCCAAATGATATAACTTATCAAAGTTCGCTAATCCTTTATAGAACATATCATAATCCTTTTGTCCACAATGTCATTGAACGTAAGCCATGGTCAATGGTCAACTTACAATGTTCAATACTTTCTCGATTCCGAATATATTGATAATACAAATCACATTTGAGCACGGCCATGCATTTCATCAATACTATTCATCGAGTGGCCAAAGCTTGACATCTCTCTTGACGAGGAACAAATTCCATCTTGACTTATTACTCTTCCCAACATGAATCCGACTATGCCAATCATATTCTTTATAGCTACCCGTTTAAGGGTAACGTTTGAATATGTCAAACGTAATGTTCATTATGTGAAAGACTTTAATAATCTCAGGTCTAGGGATTAAGTGATATAACTATATGAGACTTAATTACGATATTGTGACCATGACATAAATCTCATACAGGTTAGTCCAGTATTTGTTCTCCAACAAATACCCACGAGTTTAATTGTATCCCATACACCATAATCATCATATGATTATCTATTAAACTTATACTAATAATTAATCATAATTATCAGGGACGTGGATTATTATAATAAACATGCAAAGGATATAATAATCAAACATTCAATATCTTTATTAAAACATAATCAATAGATAACATTAATCATTCATATAACGTGCCTATAGCATACAACACCAAAACCGACCACCTCCCTCCATCGTCTCCGGCCAACCTACCCTTCCCCCTACCCTCATAAACACACACACGCACGCATACACACACACACACCATCAGTTTCTCTCTCTTCTCCCTCATCTCCGGTGACACCTCCAAGGCTCCACTCCTTATCTCCGGCGACCTCTTCCCTCGCACACCTCCGTCGGCTGTCTCTCTCCGTTTCCAATCTTCGAGCTCTATCTCTTTTATATTCCGGTGACGCCTCCTCTCCCTAGCTCCAGCAAACACCTTTTCACCGAAAATCTCGTCCAGATCTGGATTACCGGCGGCCAGTTGCATATCTACCCGCTTACGCCTCTCTCTCACACACAAGCACACTTTTACTACCTACCCATACCCTCTCCGGCCAGATCTGACGCCAGGTCCGGCCATCTCACTTCCAATCTCTCATTTTTTTGCCGCACTTAAGTCCTCCCTCCCCCCACTACCCCTAATCTTTCTCTCACTACTCTCTCTGTTACCCTACCCATCTCCAGCGAACCCATTTCTCATGTGGAATTAACGAAGCCGAAGTTGATAAATGATGATTTTCTGTCAATTATCTAGCTTTTAGGTCTACTAATGTTGAGTTCTAGTGCGCATCAGTATCTACTACACATGTTTTGTATCTTGTACCCTTATCTGTATGCACTGCTGTCCTTGTTGAAATTGAAGCAATTGTGAATTTGTTTTTGGAGCAATTGTGATTTTTTTATTCGAATTTCTCTCGGTAAAATTGTGAATTTGTTCTTGGAAAAAGTACATTTGTTTGGAAAAGGTGAAGTTGTTATTTAAAAAATTGTTTAGAACAATTGCGAACAACTTGTCAGTTGTTTCTTGAAACAACTGTGAACTTTGTTCTTGAAACTTTGTTCTTGTTTTGTTCTTAGAACTTGTTTTTTTGAACAACAATGAACTTTGTTTTTGGAACAACTGTAAACTTGTTTTTAGACAGCTGTAAACTTGTTTTTTGGAACAATTGTGAACTTGTTCTTGGAATAAATGTGAACTTGTTCTTGGAAAAAATAGTGAACTTGTTTTGGGAACAACAGTGAATTTATTCTTGTAACAACTGTGAACTTGTTCTTGGGAAAATAGTAAACTTGTTCTTTAAAAAACTGTGAACTTGTTCTGGGAACTTGTTCTTGAAAAAAATGTAATTATTTTTTGAAAAATGTGAATTTGTTGTTAAGAGCTGTTAATTTGTTCTTGAAGAAATGTGGTGAATTTTGTTTTTTTAGAAAAAATAAAATAGTTGCCGGAGTTGGTTGTCGGAAAATAGTAGCCGGAAAAGGACGTAGGAGGTGGTCGCCGAAAAAATAATCATCGGAACAAGTTTTCAGAGTTGATCGCGGGAAAATGGTATGCGGAGGAGGTGGTCACCGGAAAATGGTCGCCGGAAAAATAGTTACCATAAAGGTCACCGGAAAATGGCGCCTAAAAATAGTCGCCGGAGGTGGTTGCCGGAAAATGGTCGCCGGAGGTGGTCGCTAGAGATGGCAACGGGTTGGGTACGGGCCGGGTTTACCCAAACCCGACCCGAGCAAAACATTATTCAACCCGGACCCGACTCGTCCCGAAGGTCATCAAACCCGTACCCGCCCGAACCCGGCCCGACTACACAACAACATTTTTTTTTGCTTCATCAATAACTTCATCCTATTTGGGCTTTAGCCCATTTCCAACATACAAAAAATTTTAATTTTTTAACTAAGACTTCAACAAAAAGGACTTAATAATATATACCAAGTATGGGGGTAATAATGGAGTGGTATAAGGGTAGAATAAGAAAACCCTACATGAACTAAGCATGTGGGTCGGGTTCGGGCGGGTCAACTGGTGTTACCAAACCCGGACCGAACCCGTCGGGTTTTGGAATTTGGTTACCAAACCAACCCCGCTCTGGCCGAAACGTTTCGGAAACGGGTCGGGTTCGGTGAAATTGCCATCCCTACTGGTCGCCTGAAAATGGTCGCCGGAGGTGGTTGGGATGGGTTGTCATGGTTGTTGGAGAGAGAAAGTGAAATGATGGAGGGAGTGGCATTAATGTAATTTTTCATTATTTATTAAGGGCATGAGTGTCATTTTAATAACCATTGGACTAGGTGGTAATATTGCAAATTCCTTGTCCTATGTGGTAATTTTCATTAGGATGAGAGACTAAATGGTAGTTGCCCCTATTTTCATTTTGGACGTATCATACTTATTATTTGGTATTTATCAAAAATGTTCACTTTTCTTTTTCCTAGTTACGAACAACAACTATCCACTAACTTATTTTCTCTCTCCTACTCGCACAATATTTACTTTTTCCAACATATTTTCTCCATCCCCGCGTATTCTCATTTGAGAAATTTTTGTGAGAAACTAGTTTCTCCTAAGTTATAAAAAGTCCTGTTTTTATAGGGTTAAGGTTTAGTGTTTAGGGTTTTAGGTTTGGGGTTTAAGGGTTCAAAAACAGGACTTTTTATAAGTTATGGAGGAACTAGTTTCCTCCAAAACACACTCTTCTCATTTAGTAGCAATAAGTATGGCACGGAAGGAGTACTAGTTTAATTTCAAAATTATTGTCAATTTTTGTTCTTGTTAAATAAAATTAGATGAAATTAGTTGCTTTAGCCCAATACCAATTAAAAATAAACATTATTTTAGGAATAGATAGTAATATAGTTACAAATCTTAGTTACAAAAAAAAAGTAAATATAGTATATTACATTTTATAAACATACAACCATCTCCAATTTTTTTTGGTGTTAACTGCACAATCTCTCTACAAATGGTATAATTATGCGCCAAATATTTCTAACATCTTAACAAGCCCGTCTCCTGTACAACGGGTGTACGGCGTGCGACGGTGCCGAGCCGGATTTTTTTATTTTTATTTTTTTTGCAACCCCAACTTTTTTTCCTCCAACATAAGTAACACTTATTATAACAAAATGTAACATTTTTTTTATTCAAATGTAACACTTTTTTAAAAAAAAATATACCACAATTTTGCTACAATAAATAAAGATAACATAAAGATTGGCAACTAAACTAATGTAACACATTTTATAAAGGGATGTAACACTCATTTTTTCAAATGTAACACTTTTTTTCTCCGAGGATTGACAACTAAACTAATGTTACATTTTATAAAAAACGAATGTAACATTTTTTTCTCAATTGTAACAGTTTATATTCTTAAATGTAACATTATATATGAAATGTAACAATTTTTCATTGAGAAAGTAACAATTGAAATGCAAATCCATTTTTTTTTTTTGTAAAACTCATGTTACATTTGACTGTAAAAGTGTTACTTTTTCAATATGAAACTGTTACTTTTATTAGAACAGAGTGTTACATCTCAGCTGACAAAGCAACTCAAACTTTTTGTGTGTTAAAAAATGTTTTTTTAAAAAAGAAAAAATCAAACCATATCATGACCTATGTAGATTTTTTCGTCTCGTCGAGACGAACACAGCGGTATTTTTAATTTTTTTTTTCTGAGTTATAAATCTTAAGATATAGCATTTTAAAGTTAATGGTTTTTTTTTTTAAAGGTGACACGTGGCAGCGCGCGGCTGGGTGAACCAGCGAGTGGCTCACAGCGCGCCACGTGTCGTAATGGGACTGGAGGATATGTGGGTCACTGGGCCGGGTCGGTCGGGTTTGACCCACGGGTTGGCCCGCCGCATGGAGCGGCCCTTGCCGCATAGTATAATAATTTGTCCATCTTAACCATGCTTAAATCTTGCACCAAAAAAAAAAAAAAAAAAAAAAAAATCCTTTCTATTCCATTTCGTTGAAATGATTTCCATTTCCTGTATACGTGGAAGATTTTGCACATTTGTCTTTAAATTTAATGCTCCAAAATAGAGGAGTATAGTTTTGCAAAACAAATAATATAAAGTATAAACTAAGAAATTATTGAACTACTAATATCCTCAATTGTCTCTCAAAAAATTGGTGGTAAGATTTGAAATCAAACCAAGTGGTGATAAAATCTTCAAATCTTAACATTGTCCTTGTCAAACAATGATTTTTAATACAATGATAGGTTACTAAATAGTATTTGAACAATGAAAAACTACAATGGACAATCATTTTTGCCACGGTGAAGCGCAGAACTGTTCATAAGGTCGATGCAGGAGGTTGGGGGTCGGTTGAAAGGAAACTGGGCTTTTAATCGGGATTCTCGTCCCACTAAAAGTCAACTTCCTCGGACAATCTGACTCTTCCCGAGTATATGTACTCCATCTCCTCCTTCCATGTCTACAAAACAATCAAATTGTCAGCCACATGAAATATGTTACATATGTACAACAATGGATATTTAATTATTTTTACCAAAGTAAACGGTCTTCCAAATTTTGGAGATTTCGAGTATCAAAAGGGTCGATTCGGTTTGACACATTGGTGATTTATTGGACAGATAGGTAATGTAAACAATTACAGATATTTTACCTGATGCCGGAAGGATATCCTCATACGAGGTACATTTGTCTTTTGAATATCATTTCCTTCGGGTCCTCTTTTGAAATAGTTGCCACCAAGCCAATGTGCCTAAGGATGTGACATAAAAAAAAGGAACATGAATATCATTTCCTGCACCAATAAACTGTTAGGTAAGTGCTAACACGCAAGGTGCCACATCAGATATTCCCATTTTCAAGCCTCATGGGTATGCCACTTAGTACTCCCTCCGTCCCGGAAAGATAGTCCCACTTTTTTAGATGTTACTTTGCATTAACTATAAGCAATAATTTAGGCTACTTTTAATTATCCTAATGAAAATTTAAAACTCCTATTGATAGTATATATATAACCATGATGAATCAAAAACAAGTTTTAGATTTTCGTTAGGATAACTAAAAGTATATGGCTCAACGTTCATTCAAAGTAATAACTAAAAAAGTGGGACTATCATTCCGGGACGGGAGTATTACTCATCAGCAACTTCAAAAGACTTCTGGATTTAGTCAAATATTTCACCTTGGCTGCATGTGAGAATCCGGACTGATAAACAGAGTTTCTTGCTATTTCGCAAAGATCACAGGAGCTCAACTTCCAAACCTGAAAGAAAACACAATGATGTAAGTCACTAGTAACACGATCAAGACAGTGGCCATTACAAACGCCAAAAGTAGTGAGCAAACCTTTGCTGCAACACTATATTCTTCTACAAGTGGTTCCTTAGTTAGATGGATTTGCAAAGGATCATCAGTTGAAAGTGAAACATTTAAGCCACGCTGGAAGAACATCGGAAATGGGTTGCGATGATAGTCCAGGAAAAGTGAATTATTGCTCAGAGGAGACATGGCTAATCCAATCTGGGGAAAAAAAATAAGTCACCAGCCATTTATATTCAATTAAAATACTCCATAGATGTAGTCATGCTGTACATCAACTGTAAAAATACTGTATCTTTACTACAAAAACAAGAATCAATCTGATATTTGATCGACCATCGATGGCAATGAAGAACCTGTTTTAACCATCTTATCTCAGAATAAAAAACCTTAGTACATTTGAGATGCAGAAAATACTTTTTTGATTCCAAACGGATTCACACCTAGTTCAGTTGATTACCCCAAAGATAAGTGATCACTACTCAAAACTCAAGAAGCCAAATAAATGCCTTCCAGAATTACATGGTGGAAACAACAAAAATTCATCAGTGTTTTTGTGATTAACTGAACACAACACAAACTTCCTCAATATCTTATTGAATTTAGTATCGAAGAACAGAGCCAAGTGTGATAAACTCAATTTCCTTACCAAGACCAACTCTCATATATGGACAACACCATTGGCATGTGGGGCATATAGGCATTGCTAAAATGGAGCTACAAATATTGTTCCAACATTCATTATACTACCTCCGTTCCAAAATGGGGCCAGTAATTATCATTTTCTTATGTCCGAAAAATAAGCAAGTGCCTTTCTAAGAAAGGTAGCACTTATTAGTGCAATTTCATGAAGGTACCAGCAAGTAAAGCTTATTCCTTAGAACGTTTGACCCTTCAAATGCGACCATTTCTTGGTACAGAGGAAGCACAAGTTTTATCATACTGTTCCTTTGGTTATGCTTCAAAATCACAATAAAATTAAATAATCATGATGTTATACTTCAGACAGTAGCATTTAGCAATAATTACTAAGGGTAAATATAAAGTCACAAAAAAGTGCCACAAAATTTGGCTTACAAAATGATGTGTCATGATTTTGTTGGTGTTTTTAATTAGAGTGTGTCGGGTCCACTATCGATGCAACCAATAAAATATCGACACCTCATTTTGGGTAATCCTTTTGTGCCCCTAGCATTGCCCGCCCATTTACTAAACCATATTTCTCTAAAATAATACTCAAAAGTGCAACTTACCTGTGCAAGGTAGTACAAGTACTGCAATACTGGAGATTTCCGCAAAACGATCCCATGAGATATGTTGTGGCAAAGAAGGAAGGCAGCAGCTAAATGGTCAACATCACCTGCCTGTATAGGTTGTAATATAAGCAGAGTCCAAAATGGAGGGCCATAACAGATTCAATGAGTTGTAAGGAGAGAAAATAACCTCCCCACAGTGAGGCCGGAATCGTATTGTTGGCATGCCTTTTGATTCACGAAGCTGAGAAGAAGACATAGCCAAAAGAATGATTTAGTCAACTTCAAAAGGATCCTACAGAATGAGGAAATGAACAGTGATACAACGACAACATTAACACGATCTTGTCCATAAGACTGATTCGCTTGTTTGTTTGCGGGTTCATTCTCTTTTTAATTAATTTCACCATACAACTTGTATCTCCCACTCCTACTTCAGCAAAAGATTGATGCAACGCCAAAAGTAGTAATTGGGGAAGCCAAGTACACATCGACTAAACAGGACAGGTCCACTTTTAAGATGAGAATTGCTTTTTTATACTTGGTCACATCCTGGTCTTTCGTGACTCTCCCAACAACCCAAGCCACCATCACATACAGCTGGGGAACGTCTCAATTTACACGGGCTTAAGTCAAAACAACACCCCCCAGATAACGTATTACAAGCAATACCCTTAACCTTAACGCGTATTGTTTTCAAAGAATGAACAAGCAAAAATGTTGTAATAACCTTAAGTTACAGCCAAGGTACCATTAATACGACCACATCTAAGAAACAACCTTAAAAGGCGCAGTAGTCCACCCTTGATACCTTTTGAAGATGGAACAAGAAAAAAAGTAGTAATACCCTAAGTCAAAGCCAAGGACAATCACTACAACCCTCTCTAAGCAACAATAAAGCATGAGCAACAAACTTATACTTGAACAACAACCAAGAATTAATTGTATTTGCATACCATAAGAGCATCATAAATGCGATGTAGTGGTATATAGTATACTGTACTAGGCATGATATAGAAGAATCTATCAAGGACTCTGCCTGAGCTATGAGGAAGTGATTATTGATATTGACTTATTGTTTTGGTTCTAGGCAATAGCCATAAACAGCAGTATAATTTTTGTTGAATGAAGAAAATGACACTGAATTTTCCGGTGAAGTAACTACATCTACTACAAGATAACCATTGATAAGACTACAAAGGTTTAATAAAACAAATCATTTGGGGGACTAAGGCTTTGTTGTGGTTGTATTGGAATTAAATAAAACATGGGGTGATTACAAATTTACAATGTTAGATTTTACTACCATATAGATATCGATAACATGAATGATTAGAGATGTCCAACCTTATTGAGAGTATACAGGTTTGCATAGCAGTAATAAGCATAATAGGAGTATGCCGGGTTGAACTCATTTGTCCATTCCGCAGGCTTAGGCATGTGTTTCGTTGGGCGCCTCTCTGGTTTACTTTCATCATCCACAATGTCGAGACCCACAACCTGTCATGATCAATAAAGCACGTTAAGCACTTGATCTGGAATGGAAGCTCAGCAAAACCTTTTACTTTGTTACATATCATATGCATGTCCCATATTTTTACACGCAGAAGAGCTACATGAAGATGATTACAAAGAAACAAAATGTATCGTACACAGTAGTAGACTGCCATGTAGGCGAAAAAAGGTGCATAACTCAGGCATAAAGCAATCATTAGATTTGTAGCACACAAAAAAGGTAACCTGCTGGTGCAAGAGCTTCCACTATGTGTGGTGTCCGTGGGAGAGCCGGACCCACATGGCCTTAATGTAGACAGCCTTCCCATGCTTTTAAATACAAGAGGCTGCTTACGCGGCTCAAACCTGTGACCTCCACATCACATGGCAGCAACTCCAACCGTTTCGCCAAGGATTATTGTTAAGGCATGGATAACCGATTTAACAGGTCAGCATGGACATTCTGCTACTTATAAAAGCAAGGAAAGCAATTCAGCCATTGATTGAGGACAATATCTTTGAACTGCATATTTTAAATGTGAGATGCAAAAACTATTGTAATGGGTATGTGAGATAGAAATACTAACGTAGTGATGTATGCTATGAATGATGAATAAAACACAGCAGCACGGATGAAAGATACTCCAATGATGTAGATAGAGTATATGCAGCAAAAAAAACACTTTTCAAATTATGAATAATGAATTATCAAATTCGTCATAAAGGGTGTGGCAAAGTATAAGAGAAGGACCTGCATTAAGAACACGTGCAGTTGTGGATGAGAATTTGGATCAACAGTGACTTCAAAGAGTGGAATGAACACATTATCTAAAATGTTTTGGAAGGATGTGGCAGTTCCCATACTTTTGTATACATTGTAGAGCCGTGGAAGCTGCAAAGAAGAACAATCATGGAATACACGCTCAAAACTCAAGGATCAGAACTAATAACTAGTGGTGGCAAGTGATGAAATACTAAGAAACATACACTAACATCATTTATTTTCCTGATAAATTAAACAGAAGAATGGATGTCATACTACAGCTAATGGAAATGTGTAAATATTTTTTTATCTTGGTTTAATAAACGATTTGACCTGGGCAAAACTCAACGCGCGATTCGACAATTATTCATAAGCATTAACAGCTGGAACTCTAAATATAAAGATATATCTCATTGTATTTTTAATATTCATGTAAAAATGATAACTCCAGGAATAATTCATTCGCCTTTTCTTTTAAATAGTACTCTTTCAGTGAAAATACCATAGCACAAAAACAGCACCATTTGAGTGGGGTGAGGGAGTATGTATCTACAATTCACTAGAATAAAGTTTTAAGAAAGTATTAACATTCAGTTTGTTGATCTGTAGTGCACATATGGGAAAATGAGATGATATAAGGGGAGAACAGTATTTCCGACAAACGCTCAACAGATTGCATAAACAAAAAGGTACATGAATAATTATCCACGAACGAAAGAAAATGGTCTAAGACCATACTCCCTCCGTCCCAAAATGATCTTCACATTTGACTATTCAAACTTTTTAAGGATATGGACACTTATTTCACTAGCCATGTTGTGTTTATACACATTTAAGCCTAAATTGTACAAATAGGAAAAACTTTTTGGGACAATGAAAAATGGCAAATGAGAAGATCATTTCGGACGGAGGGAGTATTTCTCTTTGCAAAAGCTACAAGTGCACCAAGGAACTTGTTAATGTTATTTTTAAGAAAATATCTTGCATTGGCATCAGTCACCAATCAACAGGAAGCATTTCCATGTCCCAGATGCACTCTTTGGCAGGACTTTTGTATTTTATACCAGCATGGGCAGTTCAGTATGCTCCTCCAAAAGATAACTTGAGTAGTAAGTATACTTGACCAAAGTCTTATATTGATTTGAGTGAATGAATATATATGGACAAGAGAATGACCTCTTGAAATGGATTTAACAGGTACCCGCCAAAAGTTGCCACCTAACCCTTTTGTCCTAGAAAAGTCGTATTTACATGAACTCAAATCAAACTCCAGGATTTCTATCTACAGCTGACCCTTATACGGCTATATCCATGGCATAAACCTATAAAAATGATACATTAAAGCAACCTTAATGTTTGCTCAATGTGTGCAAGTAAATCAAGAATAATTCTCATCAATATGAATACAGTTTTCTGCAAATAATATTATCGCATGAAACTGAGGAATAAAATATAATTCAAACTTACCTGAATTAACCAAACAGCATTCTTACTATAAATTCCATTGTTGATAAACCAACTGGCCAGCTGATCCCATTCACTTTGCTTCCTTCCGTATATAGACACCCTGTACTCAGCTAGCTAGAAAATGGAAAAGAAAAGGCATAACTTTAGATTTACTCACAGCAACTTCTCAAGATCGGATTTACTGGAAATAAATCAGTGCTAAATACGTAGCACGTTGATTTCCACAATGATGGAATTCAACACGACAGAGTTTAGACAAGAGATGGATTGAGTTAAGACAAATCCTAGTGAGAGTAACAATTTTAACCTGTATTGCAAAAGTTTCGTAGTATCTCTCTTCACAACATCTGGTTTTTAGATATACAAGTGCCAAACATCTTAACGGATGTGACCATTTATAGTCCCAGCTTTCTGGGTACTTTCCATTACTTTTTTCTTTATGGAGGAGCCTTCCATTAGCAGAAGATGCTCCAATTTGATATTTGAGCTACTTGAAAAGAACAACGAACAGGCTATTTTGGCTCCCATAAACAGATCTTATTTCCTCCAACTGATGACTAGAGCAATGCTTGTTACAAGCCTGAGGTTGTTGAGCTTCAGAATGTTCTATAGCATAGGGTAAGGACCAATCTCTTATCCATCAAGCCTTTCAAACCAATATTAGCTATATTTTGGAGATATCCTATGCAGATGGGACCCTAAATTGTGCATATGGAAGCACTTTAACTTGCCAAAAGCATAGCCGCGAAGATTTTTTGGTAGTCCCCCAACACACACACACACACACACACACAAATGCAGTTCCCCCACCTGGTATTTACTTGATTCCAGATCTGATAAAACTTGCTTCGTCACTTCTCCCAAGAATCGACCTGTAACAAAATGGAACAGGAAAATATGATCCATGTTACAAGCTTGTTACAAAAAAAAAAAAAAATAAGCAAGGAGGTAAAATCAATTTGAATGATAATTATAAACCTAAGAAAGCAACAAGAATACAAACTTGTGGGGTTTATCTCAAATACAACTCCATTGAGTCAGAAAAACATAAATTTCACCATCAATAGACTAAGACACCAAATAATTAAAAGTGTAATTGATGTGTGAAAAATGAAAACTTTTTCCTTTTTCCCAAAACGAGCATCCTTTCATGGTATTTGGAGGAAATTAAGAAAGTTAAATTTTAAGCAATTTTTGTAGTAGCACCTAAACATAAATATCCTTGGGATTCACCCTATTTATACAAGTATACAATAGGACATGGTAGTTGGCATGGGAAACTTCGTAATTTCATTAGGAAATGGACCTTCATTTTATGACAGATGTTTCACAAAAAAGGACACTTGTTTAGAGATGGAGGGAGTGTTAAAGAAGTAATCATAGGGAATTGGCTAAGAAAATAATGGGCAATCCAGCACACTGAAATTAAATGTGGATTCCCAAGTCCCAACATCCTACAGGAGACCTGCTTGTGTCTGGCTGTCTGCTAACGAGCCTCCATGGACACTTCGATCCGGGGGGAATTCTCACCATCATTAGTGGACACCATTGTACCATTAACCCAATGATATTCCCGGCTAACTTGGAACAAAGTAAAGCTCCTCAAATGCTCAGTCTAAAGGGCCATTAAATCCCCAACTTCTAGCTAAGTAGAAATAGGTAAGGATACTCGAGGCACAAAATTTGTATGGCAATAAATAATTAGAGGAACCGCTTAACCTGAACGGCTACAGTTTGTTCACGATCAAGGCACACGAAAAAAAAATTGACGGAAGTCAAGACAATGACACAGAAGAGAGCAACACAACTTTACGTGGTTCGACAAAATCCTGCCAACGTCCATAGGTCACTACCGACTTCACTACACGAGAGAATTAATCTGTAGAACAATTCCAATCTCAATATCGTAGTAAGATAATATATTCTCGCCACTCTTGGTGTTTGTGAAATATAACAGGGCATTAAGAAGATGATACCAATGCCGAGATTCAATTGATCCAATTATTTTGAAAGAAGTTGATGAATGTGATGAATGGTATATTAAAGATGATGATGATGATGTGCTTGGTGGTGGAATGTTTCTGGTGCTGAGGATCGTGCTTATCATACTAGGGAGAGGTCAACCAAATCAACTACGGCTCGTGGAAGTAACCGGGGTGCAAGTACCTCAAGGCAAAAGACAACTACAACGGGTAAAAAAGGAGGATACGTTTCAGGGATTCCTAGGCCTACTAGGCCACCACCAACTCTACACCTCATTGATGAGGATGAAAAAGAGGAAGAAATTGAGTTTATTGAGAAATCAGATGATGAGGATGAGAATGCACATGAGGACGATGAAGATGTTGATATCGAAGACGTGGAGGATGAGGATGAGGACGATGTAGATTTATACTCTTGATTGACCCGCTTTTGCACGACTTTAACACTTAAATTCATTTCTTTATTATGTTTAAGATTTTAAATTTATTTCACTTTCTTAAACTAGTATTTTTGTTTTTGCTACTTTGAATTTGGTGGTCTAAATTATGTTATGATGCTATTATTTAATATTTTATTTTTGTTCATAAAACAATTTAACCTATGTTTATATGTTTTCTATTTTTTTTTTCTAATATTTATTAATTTTTTGTACTATTTTTCCGCCTTGCTCGCCTTTTTGCCGCCTTCCGCCTCGCCTCTCGCCCTTTTTCAGGTACGTATCGCCCGCCTCCCGCCTTTCGCCTTTAACAACTATGCTCTCTCCCCTTTTTATCAACATCCTGTTGACATAATATTCTCTCGCCGTTTGTTATTCTCCCCCTGTGTACTTGATAGCCCAGTGAAATTATATACTCTCACCATTTTGACTCTCTCATTGTGAGGAACTACAATCCATATAGTTTATAATTATATGGATTGCATGAGCCAGTCACTTTGCTCATGGAATACCCAGACTGAGCTAGGATTGGTGCTTAAAATGACTGTTTCACGCAACAAACCTACTTCATAGGAATGGACATGGCAAATCCTGCATTACTTTACCCCCTTTTCCAGTGATACCACTTTGGAAATGAAAAATACACTGTTCTTAAGACACTATGAAGAGGTGGGAAAATGTAAGTGTCTTCAAAGCAACAACTAAAGAAGCCCAAGGATAAAATAAAAGGTAAACATTTTATGTTGCATAAATCATAATATTGGATCTTCAAATCAAATGCATAAATGTTTTCTGTTTTGTTTCACAACAAACCTTGAATGAGGTTGTCCTGCTTTAGAAAGATCTCTCTAAGCCTGCTCTGTCCACAAGGATTATACTTGAGATTGAATTTGTCAAATCGATGAAATGTACTCTTGTCCGCATGTACATCCAGCAAATCAACATTAAGATCATACCTGTAAAACCCAATGTTAATAAAGACAGAGAATACTCTTAAAGTTAAAGCAAGGAAGCAAAGTTTATTCTTACCCAGTCAGGTCCAAACTCTCGAAAACTTCCTTCAATGTAAGATACTGCCCATCACGGAATATAACAACCTACATGAAGTAGTACAAAAGCAAAGAATTAACACCATAAATGAACTGGATAAATTTAGTTCGCAGCAATACTAAATAGAAGGTATATTTACGCATACCGATAACACCTCCAGAATGATTACAATAATGTGTATACCTCATCTGGTTCTTTCCTTAGTTTGGACTTAATGAAGCGTAGAAGATGCTTCTGATTCATGCAAGCGGAGTGGTGCACATGCGTGTCAACTTTTCTAATATTGTAAAAATCACGATGTGACGCGCTCTTTTGAGATAGAAACTCCTGATCTGCATTGACTAACAGATGAAGACGGAATTTCTGTGCGGAATTCAGTATTAAATACAAGGACAACATATTTTTATAAGAAAATCAATCGTTGGTCACAATAGATTGCTGAAGAACATTACCTCCTCAAGAAATCGCAGCCGATGATGACAAGCAGAGCGCACATTCCCAATGGATATTATTTTTAAGAGGTGATGCATGTCAGTGAAAAAGCTAGTTGAACTTGCAACAGGGAAAAGTTCAACAGGGTCTGGACGAAAAGGAGAAGTAATCAGCAAAAACTTGAAGATATCAAACATAGCATACAAAACTCAATCAAACAATCCACTTTGTTGTAGAGTAGGAAAATGGAAGTAGTTAATCTCATGTTATTATTTGAACTTACCACTTTGATTTGCGTAGACATGTACAACTCCATCCTCCATTCTGAAGTGGTGCTGCTTGCAAAATTAGAGAATAATTATATTCAATTCAACAAATTCAAACAATGAATAACACCGAATTTTCTCGAAAATTAATTCTATTGCTTCACTTGACTACCTACAACCAAAAAAAGAAGCAACAGCTCTGGAATTAATTACTAGTGGACTACAACTCACAGCAGTTGCTTCAACAGGGGCGAAGTGAAATGGATCTTTGTTGATATGTGATGACTTTGCTTCTCCCACAGGTTCCTTCCTCCAAGGAGCAACTTTTTCCCTGAAAACATACTTCTCCCGCAGGTCTAAGCACTCGCGTATCATCTTCCGTACTTCTTCGTCTTCAATGTTCATCGACTCTGCATTCAGATTACATGAGAAAAAAACATGCTAAGCAGAAAGCACCATACTTGCCCAACACAAACTAAATAAGAAAAACCATTTAAAACACCAACTAAAATACTACTCCCTCCATTCCACTTCAGGAGGTGTTTATTCCATTTTGGGGCGTCCCAATAGAAGAGTATACCATTCCTTTTCGCTCATCCTTTTCCGATTAAATGTCTATATGAGCCTTCGTTTCCCGCCTAGTTTGAATTCAAATGTTGCCTCCTTGTTTGAAGCAAAGATGAAATATAGAGAATTAATCAATTGTCAACAATTTTCCTTAATTTGCTGTTTGGTCAAGCCACACCTCTTTAAGTGGGACGGAGGGAGTAATAACCGGTAAAACCTTGCAAGTCGACCATGTGATGGTTTGAAGAATATATATAAATGGATAATTATACCAGATATGGACCAGCTGAAATAATATGTTCAGATAGAAATGAAAATTTAAGAAAGAGAAGGATACAATATTACCTCCCCCACCCCACAACAAATCAGACAACCAAAAAACACAATAAAGGGACAAATATTTTCGATGGAGTACGAAAACGATAAATATACATATACATATATATATATATATATATATATATATATATATATATATATATATATATATATATTATAGATAGAGAGAAGGTACTCAAACAAACACAAATTCGAAATTCTCTTAGTAAAGATAAGTTGGTCGAATAGAAGTAAAATCACTCTAATACAGAACAAGTTGAAGAATAGAAGGCAAGAAAATTAAACCAGTAAACTCTTTTGGAATAGGAAGTTGAGTATACCGTGCACCATAGTTGTGATGGGTAAAATTGTGCTTGCAGGGATGGGATCATTCCCAACAATTTGCATGGAGGTTGTGCCTGCCTTCTCATTGGCACTATCTACATCTGCGGCGCCTTCAGTTATAGTTCCTCTAATTATTTGAACACTGTTTACTCTTTCAGCTTCTGATGGAAGGAGGGATGGATTTTGATTGCTCGAGTATATATCCTGCAATATCATACAGAACTACTGAATTGTGTCAGCATATGCTCTTACAATCAGCTCTGAAGAAATCAGTGAAATAACAATAGCGTATTCAAGATCATTCACCATTTCATACATGGAGCCATCTATACACATAATAGGACTGCTTTTTGTCATCTACCATCCACCCGAGATAATGCTAATAACCATAACCATAAAGGACATGCATCCAACCCGAGGAAACAGTGTTCATGAGTGAAAATAAAGAGCAGCTTGATTATGCTTAGATAAGGAGAAAGAAATCCCTATTAACCCTAAATACTTTTGAGGGTTCAATAACTTAGCTACTGTACTTAACAAACAATAAGGGAGATAATTCAGAATGTTCTTTGCATCTCTCACAGCTCATGCGGGATGTGGTCACACGCCTCCATTCTATGTTTCGGAGACACATCCTTGTATAAGAGATCTTGAATAAAAAGAAGCTTGTATGATTAGTTTGAGGTCACATCCCAAGTTAGGATGAGGAACTTTACTGTTAGCAGCATGCTCACATTCTAGTCAAGTGGTATATTAATTTGACTATCTAAAACACGTGCATAGAAAATTACATGCTGAGAAGAAGTAACCATGCTCTCATAGGTATAATGATTGTCCTCTCCAGTTGCAAGCTCTGTTCTCTCATCATCAGAATCTTCAGCACCTTCAAATGCATAACTACCTGGGGATCTTGGAGTCAATAGCCTGCCAACAGACCCCACCCTCATCATAGAGCCGGTATCATTATCAAGTTGATCTTCCACTGCAGGAATAATAAAATTTTACAATAAAACAAAATTTTGAGTAATTAGTCGCAATGTAAAGCAGAAACTTCCATGCTCTGAGTCTTTTTACTTTAAGTAAAAAGTGTTTATTACCATGGAACTTAATATATCCCATTAATATAGCATCGTATAGAGGTATTCCTACTGTAAGAGTTTCTAAAAGTTACCAGTAACTCCAATTTCAGCATAAAACTATACTGTGAGTCTGAAGTTCCTATTCGTACTTCCATGCTCTGAGTCTTGCTCTGAGTCTTTTTACTTCAAGTAAAAAGTGTTTATTACCGGAACTTAATATATCCCATTAATATAGCATCGTATAGAGGTATTCCTACTGTAAAAGTTTCTAAAAGTTACCAGTAACTCCAATTTCAGCATAAAACTATACTGATTACAGTAGAACATGACAAAGATCAGTAATACATGGGATTGGAAATACCTTTTTGATTGAACTGGTCGATAAACTTAAGAATTTAATAAGTAAGATGGAATGTGAAAAGTAGGAAAACATGCTTTCCGCCAAGAAAATGAAGGAGGCAAAAAAATTATTTAATGGAAATACATTGCACACGAGCGGCGGTGAAAAGTAGGACAAGCTGTCCACCAAAAGAATGAAGAGATGAGCAAAATGGCAACTAACACTAGTCCAACTTGATTCAGATGTCATGATTTTAAAAACCACCATAAATCAACCTATCCCATACTATCCTCTCAGTTTCCTTAATTTCAATTTTACAATTACTCTTGTTACTGGGCCTAGCTAGATTCCTCTGATTCATGCCTCAATATGCTTAATACATTGGCTGATCAAAGAAAAACGAGACCAAATTATGAGCTAAATGTTCATATTTCTCTAAAGTACCTACGCTTATTTTAAATAGGTACGTCGACCACATACAGTTAAAGCCAGTTAGTATTCTTGAAATTTCAAATACCCCTTTCTGTTCAAAATCATTTTAAACACTTGGGTGGACACTGGATTGAAGAAAAGTCAGTTATGGTAAACTTGAAAGATTTATGGACATCAAAAGGGAACCTCTGCGTTGAAAAATATGCAAAAGGCCATGTATTGGGGTTTACTCAAACCTGTATGTAATTAATTTCTAATAGTTAGTCTATGAAAAGTGACATTTTTTAAGTGAGGGCCACCCTATAGTAAATCACTAAGTGTTGAAATCAAAAGAACTTTTGTATTAAATAATACGATGCCAATTGCCTGCAATTTTTAGTACATGCAATTTTTCAGAATCTCCTCTAGTCTGTACTGCCAATGTTACGGGAATCCTAAAGGGAAAGGAAATAATTTGACATAGAGGTCTCCAACAACAAGGATAAAAACATTGGACTTTTACTGCCTATTTTCCCCTCAAACAAAATACTCCCTCCGTCCCAGCACAAGTGAGACTTCTTTCCCTTTTGGGACGTCCCACTAACAGTGAGACTGCCCAAAATGAAAATGTTTCAATCCCACTCATTCTCTCTCTTCATTTTCCACCACTCAATTTATTCAACCAACACTACTATTTATCCCACTCATTCTCTCTCTTCATTTTCCACTACTCAATTTATCCAACTAACACTACTATTTACTCCACTCATTCTCTCTCTTCATTTTCTACCACACATTCACTAGTTTTTCTTAATAAGTGTGCAAACTCCTCTAGTCCTACTTGTGTTGGGACGAGGGAGTACAGTTTAATCAAGCTAGGGATGGCAGTGAGTCAGTGACCTATAAGCCTAAGCACCTATGTCCTTAACTGGGCTCTCTATGTCAATGAGTCCACTGTATTGCTTCTCATTAAGAGGCTTAGGATCATATATAATGTGATTATCATGAAAAAATCTTCCCTTTACATACTCATATACGTATAACATATTATCTTCTGTATCCTACTCAAAAAGGGTTAAACTTCCGTGGCCAAACAAACTGCAAACAGCAATATAACATAAGCTTTGTTCCACTCAGAAGGGCACACATCGACACAAATACACAATGATGCTTGTCATAATGTAACAAATTTTCAACATACATTCAGGCAGTGTTAGCATGAACCACAACTTATCAAGTCATCCTAAAATCTACAAATAATATTATAAAATTAACTGAATGATACCAAAGTCCTTGAATGTAAAATTCAATCATTTATCATGCAAAGAGCTGATATACTTTCTTCATCAAAACAGAAAAACTTTCAAAATTCGAGAGCGTTTTATAAAGGTTAGGGTTTGAATCTCAATAGGTCAACAAAAAAAATTATATATAATGTCAGGTTATTAATCAACAGAATGCTAGGATAAAAGCAATACCGTCTCTATCAGTTCGAAGAGGCGGTAGACCAGAAGACATCAAATTGAGTTTATCCAAAGACGCTGATAAAGCTAGAGCACCCCTGCTAGCATTTTCATTCAACCATTGGTTAGATAAACCTACATTCGGCAACGACGACGAGACTCTATAGGAATCCAACACATTATGATGGTCAACCGGCGATTGCAGCTCGTCGCCGTCGTCATTCCAGTTATTACCGTCACCGTCAAGTTCTCGATCATCGTAATTATCTTCTCCATCGGAAATGTGGGAGTTGGCGGCGGCGGAGGGAAGAGACTTACGGCGGAGCTTGATGAGGCGGTCGAGGACTTGGTCGACACTGCGTTTGTGGATGTAGAAGGCGGAGATGGCCATTACTGAAGCTCCGACGAGAGTAGCTAATGCGAGATGGAGTGATGATAGTGAGGACGGTGAGTAAGAGTCCATGGCGGTGGCGGTGGCGGTGGCGCCGTGGCGGTTGGTTCAGGTGGTTTTTGGTTTCAGGAAGATGATTATTTGGAAAAGAGAGAAACAAAGAGGGGACAAATTGAGAGGAGAAAAAAATATTTAAACGCTTTGGGCCCACTCATTAGTTAGTGGGCTTGAGTCAGTGCGATCTATGATAGTGTATTTTAATTGTTGAAAATTTATGAGTGGGCTTTTACTTCCATTCAAAAAGAAAAAAAAAATGAATGGGCTTTTAATAGTACGTATATATAGGTAGTGGGCTTGAGTCAGTTCGACCTAATACTATTACTTACTTGATTAATCTCTTTAAGTTAATGTATTTTTATTTTTGTATTTTTGTATTATTAATTCTCTTTATCCCAAAATAAAGGATAAATTTCTCAAAAATCTCGTAAAAAAATTATACTCCCTTCGTCCCAGAGTATATGTCCATCCCCCTTTTAGTCTGTCCCAGAGTATATGTTCACTTCCTAAAATGGCAAAGATTCTTTATTATTCCTTTCACCCATTCTCTCTCATATTTACTTTTATACTCACAACACAAATCAATTTACTATTCCCTCTCACTCATTCTCTCTCTTACTTAATTTTATACTCACAACACTTACTATCACTTCCCCCAATTTCTTAATCTCCGTGCAAATGAGAGGGTGGACATATAATCTGGGATGGAGGGAGTAATTTTTAATAAGTACATAAAATTTAATTTAAATAAATTCAAAAAGTTTTATTGCTCAAAATCCCTTCGAGACACAATCAGAGTTTTTTTTTTCTTTATACATAAATAAGTATTAGAGTGTCTGATAGACGTGTTTCAGAGCGATAGATTGGCCTTAGATAAATTTAAAAAATGTAAAATCTATACTATAGTATTTTAAAGTAGGCAAAAATGACTTTGGGCATGACACCTCATCCAATTTTGGGTTAATCTTGCTCCTAAACTTGCCACGTTAGATTTATGGCATTAAAAGTTAAATCTTTCGGTTCTTGCTAACTAGACACAAATAATAGGTTATATTCTTAGTTATGGGTATGGGTACTAATAATAGGTATGAAACTAGATATGTTAAGAATTATAATTGATAACAAAACTAATGTAAAGAACTCAATGATTCTTGAATAATATGTTATACCTAATAGACATATACTCTTATATACTACATCCGTCCCACCTCACTTGAGACTTATTTCTATTTTGGGCCGTCCCACTTCACTTGAGACTCTCCAAAATGGTCATCTTTTTATAATTTTATATTTAATCTACCCCACCCACTCATTCTCTCTCTTCATTTTCCACCACACAATTTATTCAACCAACCTACTTTTAACCCCACTCATTCTCTCTCCTCATTTTCTACCACATATTTTCATTAGTTTATTCCTTTTTCTTAGTTATCGTGCCCACCTCTTAGGTCTCAAGTGAGGTGGGATTGAGGGAGTATATACTAGAAGTATAGACTTGGTAGGCCTAGTATTTAAAAACGTCAATAAAGTGATGCATAATTATCCAACTTTTTGGCTCCTTATACATTGATCATAATAATTTAACTTTTCATATAATAAATTACATTATTTTATGATGGGATATAAAGGGTTTTGTTTGGGAATGCATTGTTTTATGATGGAATACATAGAGTTTTGCAAGTCAAATTAAATCTCTTTTGGAAATACATAGAGTTTTGATAATAGCTAAAGAACTTTAGCTAACATGCATGAAACGGAATAGTTTTAGTACTTCAAGAGGCAAGAAGATGTTTAATAAGCATTAGAGACTTAGTAGTTGGGAAGTCAAACAAAAAATCTTTAGTAAACAACCACCATTATCAGATTTTTTTTATACTTTTTTTTCTCTCTCCCTCTCTTCTCTCTCCAATGCATCTCATTTTTATTCTTTCACAATTGCGTTTTCTCTCAAATGGGTTGGAAGACATGATTATTTTGGCTTATTTGTCATTGCTAATCACTCCATGTAAGTAACATTGTTAATTATCTTCCATATCTCATACTTCATTTTTCATCTCATTTTTTCTTTTAATTTAAATTTGAAATCTTATTTTCTTTTTTCATTGTATTTTCTTTCGTATATTTATTTTTGTTTTTGTTTTTATTTTTACTTTATTTTTTGTTTTATTTATGTTTTTTTATTTCATATTGACTTTACTTTTAGTCTTCATTTCCATTTACCACTTTCATATTTGGTTTGATTTTATTTTAGTATTTTTGTCAATTTTGATTACTTTTGTTTATTGCTTTTTTTTTTAAAAAAAATAAAGTTTGCACTTTCGGATTTCTTAGTACATTTTTCTATGCTATGTTTTTTTATATTTATTTTCTCAGTTAAAATTGCACCTTTTTTTGTTTTGATTTCTTATATATTTCCACGTTCTTTTAACATTCTCTTTCTAAATCTATGTACTATATGCGTTTGGTTTTGACTATTGTCTCTCACATGTTTTTTTTTTTTTTAAAGTAGGTTTGGGGGGAGGGAATTTTTGGACAAATTTGGACGAGGAAGAAAACATTATCGACGACTATGGAAGCTATGTAGTCTGCCATGTTAATGGAGGACCCCAATATGACTACTTGTAGTGGGTATGAAACACACTTAAATTTAATTTTTATTGAAGATTAGTATTTGGGGTGATTGTCAAATTGAGAAAACAGACTTCTTGGTGAGTTTTCTTTGATTTTTTTCCCCTTAAATCTACTTTTATATAATATAGTTTTTGTCATTTTGTTTGTATTAATTAATCATCACTATTTTCATAAATATGGTATTTCATTTTTTGTCTTTTTCCATGATTGCAATATAATTTTCTATATGGTGTTATTATTTTTAAAGTTAACTATGTTGAGGATGATCAAGAAAAGAAATGTTTGGATATGGGAATATTGAATTTTATGGATAAACACTTACAGTTCAATGATCAAGATTTGCTTTTAATTTGTGAGAGGTGGGAGGTAAGTTTATCATTTCTTAACTTTTACAATTTGTTATTCTATATGGGAATTTCAAGAAATCTAATATAAACTTAATTCAGTTGAAAGTATTATTTTATAAAAATTAGTTATTAGATTATATGAACTTCACATCTATTTTCTATTATATTTTATTTTTATTTTTATTTAAACTTTTTATTTTTTTATTAAATTGATTATTGTTTAGTGATCCAATTTTCCTGATGGCAATACTTAATTTAATTCACTTGTCTTTAAATACTTAAAGGGTTAATTATTCCATATGTTTTCATTAATTTATATTTTTTTATAGATACACATGCACTTTCTATCCCTCTATATAAACTTTTATAAAAAGCCCTCCATATATTTATAAATTATTAATTGGGCCATTGGAAATAATTACTTTATATTATATATCCCTCCAGATAATATTTTACAAAAAAATACTTTTCATATTTATAATTACCAAATGATGCGTAGGTACTCTAGATCTCGTGCGAAACACGGGATTGAATGCTAGTATTTATAAAAATAATGTTTGGGATAGAGGTTTTTTAGAAAAGACCCCCAAAATAAATGTTGAAGTTCACTTGTCAATATCTTAAAAAAATGTGTTTTATTTTGGGAGGGGCTATTGCCACTACATTTTTTACTTATCCACTATAATATTTGTAAAGTGACATAATTATCCTTCAATATATAAGGAATTAATGAATTAAATTGGGGATATAATATATACACTACAACTTTACTTATCCACTTCATTCCTAATTAAAATTTTAATTAATTATGATCATGACATTATTTGTCTTCAAGATACTTGCTTTATTTAATAATGAATTGTTTTATTTAGATTAAATATACGTCCGGATTTTCATTCAAAGTTTAAATATATTTTTTATGGGTTAATGACAATTTAGGGCTTGAACTCCAGGGGGTGCGTCTAAAAGGGGCCTGGGTTTTTTTCTCGCTAGATCAGGGCTCAATATCTAAATTTTTCGACAGATAAGGGCTTTTTAACGGAAATCGTTAGAAAAGTCAGTTAAGTGCCATGTGCATGGCACGTGATCGTCAAAATGGACGGGTTTGTAATGATATTAGTTAGTAAGGGTTTTAGTGAAATTTTTTAAATCTCAAAAGGTTTAAAAATGAAATAAATATTTTTTCTAAAAAAATAATCTTTTTTTTAAATAATCAAGTATATAATAAAATAAATAATTATCATATATAAAAAAAAATTATTAAAAAAAATCAAAATTATTAAAAAAATTAATCTAATAGATATATTAAATATAAAATGATTTAGATTATTTTCTAAATAATAAATTTAAATTAAAGAAAATTATAAATAAATTTAAATTTTATTCTATGAATAGTGTTTTTTGACATTTATATCCTTCACTCTCTACTTTTGGTTGACTCATTTCCTTTGTTTTTGCCTTAGTTTGTTAATAAGCGTGCATAGTCAAACTAAGAACATGAGCAATGCTAGGGGCACAAAATAACCTCACAAAATCTTGGTCACAAAATGAGGTGGCGATATTTTATTGGTTGCATCGATAATGGACCCGCCACACTCTACTTAAAAACATCAATAAAATCATGACACCTAGGATTTTGTGAGCAAGATTTTGTGCCCCTAGTATTATTCCTAAGAACATTAAACAGGGACGGAGGGAGTAATCATTTTTCTAAATAATCAAGTACTCCCTCCGTCCCAATTTAAAGTTCCTAGTTTGACTTTACACGGAGATTAAGAAAAAAATAAATGTTATGAGTATGAAAAGTGATAATGAAATTGAATTAAGAGATTTAACATTTATGATTAAGCACCAATCATTTAACTAAAAATTGTCCAAATATAAAATCTTATTACAGTCAAATTTGTTAATGAAACTCAAAATTCAAATTTTACATTTCAACCAAATTATCATCACCATTCTCTCCACCACCACCACCAGCCCACCACCATCACTACCACCGGACCACCACACCAACACTGCACCTACACCACCAAACTGCCACCACCGCACCGCCACCACCCAGAGCCATGCCAAACACCGGTAAAAAACCGCCACTGCCCACCACTATCATCCCTGCTACCACTACCAACAACAATAATTCTAAAATCAATACAAATTAAAATAAACAAAAAGTAAACAAAATCAAATCAAAAATCAAAATCAAAAATCAAAACTTCAAAAATCAAAAATTAAAACTTAAAACTTCACAAATCAAAAAAGGGAGTTGCTGGGCAGAATGGATTATACACACAAATACAACACACAAATCAAAAATCAAAAATCAAAAATCAAAAATCAAAAATCAAAAATCAAAAATCAAAAATCAAATATAAAAATTCAAAATTTAAAGAATCAGGAATCCGAACGTGAAAGAGAGAGAGAGAGAGAGAGAGAAAGCGAGAGAGGGAGAGAGAGAACGCGAGAGAGATACTTACCGAAAGTTGAAGCCGGCGACGGAGACGGCACATTTTCTATGTGAGCGGCGACAAAAGTGATGGGGAAGAAGAAGTGGGAAGGAGTGCTTGGAAGGGGAAGGATGGCGTGTAGATGCAAGGAGAAGGTGGGAGGGGTGGCGGGGAGCCGGTAGTAGGGGTGGGGGCGGGAGGTTGAAGATGAGAGGAGGAGAAAAGATGTTGTTGGGTATGAGGAGAAATGAAGAGGGGGGGGGGATATTTTTTAGGGTTTATGAAATTGGGTTTTGTTTTGGATTTAACCTTTCAAATTTTAAAATTTACAGTTTGACCCTTTTTGACAACTTTCATTTCAATTTCATCCAGATTTATGATCACGTGCCATGCACATAGCACTTAACTGGCTTTTCTAACGATTTTCGTCAAAAACCCCTTAACTGCGTAAAAATTTAGATATTGAGCCCTGATCTAGCGAAAAAAAAAAACCCAGACCCCTTTTAGACGCACCCCCTTGGAGTTCAGGCCCTAATTTGTCATTAACCCATTTTTTATTTGTATTTCTAGCTTTTTATTGGCAACATTAAAATAATCAACTTATATGTAAAGTTACTGTTAGAGCAATTTAACAAGACTTGATGAGAAAATAGAGCAATCACAAGAACACAGATTTACGTGGTTCACCAACTTGGCTACGTCAACGGGGAGGGGAGAGAATATTATTATCACTGGAGAAACAATTACACAAGATCACACTAATCTACTTTGCACGAATTTTGATCACAAAATTCCTGACTGTGCAAACCCTAGATCTAGAATTATTGATCTCTCTATTCTGTGTAAAACTGAGCAAACTGAGCTGCTCGCTTAATTTAGGACAAAGGGAGTATATTATACGTATACACCAATTCCCTTCTTTAATTCTAATACACTTCAAGGATGGTAAGAGTCCATCATTATCAAAACAAGAATAGGACTCCCTTTTACTAACACTAGTGTTACTCCCGTGCGATGCACGGGTCATAACACATTAATTACTGTAGAAGATACACAACAATTATATAAGAACACATCAACTACAACTTACTAATCAACTTACTAATCAAAGCTAAATATTTTTACAAAATAACACTTAAATAGTTTAAACATTTTGGAACACTTCCTTATATACAACATTGTCAGTGGATGTATCCGACTGTCCAGGAGTGGTGTCATTACAAATTAATATTTTAAGAGCAGCTGGATCTCGTACACGTGAAAGCGCGACATATAACTGACCATGCGAGAACACTGGTTTCTTTAATAGTAGGCCGACAACAGATAACGATTGACCTTGACTTTTGTTAATAGTCATAGCATATGAAACCATTAATGGAAACTGTCTCCTTTCGAATCTAAATGGAATCCTTGCATCTGACGGTGTTAATGACATTCTTGGAATCAAAACTTTCGTCCCACTATATCCCGATGAAAGAATTTGCCCTTCAATAATATGATTTCCAAGTCTCGTGATAATCAATCGAGTTCCATTACACAACCCAAGAGATGTGTCTATATTACGCAGCAACATTACAGGTGTTCAAACTTTCAAATTTAATGCGTGATTTGGGAGGCCTGAAACGCAAATTGAATTCACAAACTCAGGTGTATGAAGATCATTTAGAGACTCGAAATTGACATCTGCGTGGCAAGGGACGTCAGAACTGAAGTAAGTGCGACCGAGCATATTATTTGAAGAGATCATGTAATCATTAATCATATTCACAACATCCAATGTTGGAGCCAAAATTGCTCGTTCTGCAAAATATGAGGGATCAGACAACCCTTTCAAATAATCTGAGTACACACTACCGACAATTGCAGCAACTGGGTCTGAAAAATCATTAAGCAGGAATTCATGAGGTATATCTATTCGCGCAACTCCGTCATTTGGCTCATTTACTTTCCCATCGCCAACTTTCGCAATCCAATCTGCATAATTCTTCAACTTCTCCCCACGTTCACTTGAATCCATTCCTTGTAATCTCATATTTTTTGTAAGTCGAAGTACAACACAATCCTTCCACAAATAAGATGAATTAATTGTTGCATGTACGATATCTTGTCGACTTCCTTTGGGAATGAGCGGAAGAATTTGCCTAAAGTCACCACCAAGAACAATGGTCTTACCACCAAAAACGTACTTGTCTCGTTCAACATCTCTTACTCTCATTATGTCTCTTATACTTCTATCTAATGCTTCAAAACAATGTTTTATGCATCATCGGAGCTTCATCCCAAATAATCAATGACGCTTTGATAATTAACTCCGCCAATTGACTACCTTGACTTATATTGCACACGGAGTCTTCTGTCAAATTGAAAGGGATACCGAATCTCGAATGAGCAGTTCGCCCACCTGGTAGTAGTAACGATGCAATACCACTCGAAGCAACATTGAGAACAATACGACCCTCAGATCGTAGCTTAGCGGAAAATGTCCTCCAGACATAAGTCTTCCCGCTACCTCCATAACCGTATACAAAAAACATTTTCCCAACTTCAGATTCGCACGATTCACGAATTACGTTATACACTTCGCGTTGATCATCATTTAAATTTCCCGCAAGCTGCTCAAATTCAGATCTCATTATCTCTCGATCATAATTTAGCTCATCATAAATTAATCGATTTGTCACATTTTGAAAATATTCATGATCAGGATACGGTAACATCTTGAATTCAAGTAAACTTCGTCCTTGATTTCTGAGTATTTTGTCAATCTCTACTAATCCAAAATTCTTCAATTGCTCGTCATTTAATTGTAAGCCTACATAAGTACAAAACACAACTCATTAATACATACTGAACTAACGTGCTACGGTACATTATATACGTTATTAATTATTCGAAAACAATAAATTATGCACCGGAATGAATCGTACATGGATGATTCAGTGTCAAACGTTGTCGATAAAGTATATCTTCACACAAAAAATTCCAGCAACTGTCCCAAACATGCTCCGGTCGACTCATACTACCTGAAGTTAACAATGTAACAAACAAAAAACGCATAGAGTGACCGGTTGAAAAATGACTGGCTTCAATGATTCCTTCAATGTACTCTTTATCGTCATTCAACAAACCCAATTCATAGCAAGCATCACGAAAAGTCGGACACACCACACCTTTCACGAAACGCAAATCATCATAGCTCTGAGCCCCACAAACTTTATTAAGCAGACACCGCAAATAATATATTTCACCACAACCTGGAGGAACAAAAAAAATTTCTCCTAATGAGAAACCTTTTTTCCTTGGTACCCACTCACGAATATCAGACTTCCATACAAACTTCATCGGAAATTGAGCGTATGTTAGTTCTCTTCCTTCGAGGTATTTCTTGTTCGCCTCCATCCACCCCAAAAACATGCTGTGTGCTACTGAATCTCTACGCAATCTGTCTCCGCGAAAACAACACTTTGTTCATTTGGAAGATGAAAACTCAATCTCTCAACGGGAGGGTCTTTGTATTGAATTTCAAACCCAAATATTCTCCAAGCTGCTTCACATGCGGAAATATATCGACAGTCATAATACATCTTAATCTCATCAATGACTTCCTCACTATCGCCTCCATCCGACGTTTGACAAAATGTTGCAGTCACTCGATCGTTACCTTTATGCACATATTTGAATAAATACTTTATTGCACGGGATTGGTTACACCACTCAACATTGATATGAGCTCCATAAGTAAGTAACAAATACTTCTTATGTGGAACAACATGCCTATTATCCAAACACACCCCATTTTTTACAATGGTTCTCCCATTATCTCTTCTTCTGTAAACAACATATCCATCATCATCGATTTCTGTTCTCTCAATAAATCTCTTTGGATAATGTTTTGTGCACCGCCGTTCAACCATGCAAGGCGATGTCGGTCTATCCTTACCGCATGGACCATGAACCATAAACTCTTTAACATCATTGTAATACACAGGATCTTCATTTTCATCTGGAATTTCAGCACAAATGATCTCATCAATTTGTTCAGGCGTCCGACTTTTGTACCCAGCTCCAAGGAATAATAAAATATGTGCATGAGGCAAACCTCTTTTTTGAAACTCGATCGTGTAGATAACTGAAACAGAGAGGGAAAAATAATTAAAATTGAGTTAATTTTCATAGCGTGAACATTAAATACACTACAAATTCTTCATCTTATGATATTATATCCTTTTGCTTTAATAAAATAAATTATAACATACATATCAGATTTCACATCACCAAAAATTTTATTCTTCCGGATATCTTTGATCATCTCATCCAACTTAATTTTAAATATTCTACACAAAATATCTGGTCTGTCCTCAGCCTTTAAATCCCCATCCTCGAGAAATCTAGTTACCTCTGGCCATTTCGGATTGCACGTAACAGTTAAAAAAAATCAGGATACCCTATCCACCGACAAATTGCCATTGCGTCATGATAATTTTGTACCATATATCTTGCACCTCCTGTAAAAGTTGATGGCAAAATTACTCTCTTCCCAACTTTAGCCGGATCGCAATCTCCCGTTAACACTACTTCTTGTAAACCTTTATACAACTCCGCCCTCAACTGTTTCTGGTGCAACCTAATAAATGTTAATCTTCCGGACTCAATCATAGTATACGCATCCACAAGATATTGTTGAAAAAGCCGCCTTGAGCAGAAAACAATTTTTGAATCTGAATCTCTTTCATGCAACCGATAAGCGAAATATTCTCTTACGCTGACCCTTTTACGCCCACCACCTTCACTCTTGCTATTTCTTAACGGAATGTCTTCTCTATATCCATCCTCTCCATATGGAAACAACAAAGGGTACTGCAAACTTAAATATGAAGGATTCAGTTGACTAATACGCTTAAGATCACCGGTACGACACTCAAGAACTATGTCCCTCTCAGTCGCGCCGTTATCAAAATCCCCGACAACCAAAGCAGCTACCTCAGAAGCAGAAGGTAAATTGTAAACCCTACCATCTCCACCTCTTTTACCAATCAACCTCAACTTCACTTCAACACCACTTGAAGATAATAACCTTTCTTTAGCCATACGAAAATATTGAACTAAAACATTATTCTCATCAAGCATCGATTTTAGTTCTTCAACTATATCATCTCGTAGTTCATTCACAGAACAATCCGACCTGGACATTAAACCAATAATTTTTACTTAATAATCTACATATGATACATATAGAAAAAATAGACAATTAATGTAATAGAACTATTATGTACCCGACAGACGCTTTTCGATTCGCTATCTCATTCTCCGTATCATATATGTACAATTGAGCAAACTTGGGTTCCTCCCCAGGTTTAGGTAACAAAGTACCAATTCGATGATAATTTTGTCCATGCATTTTGAAAACTGGGGGCGCTCCACCTTGGTTTACACTCCAATCAATCTTACCTCCCATCGACGTAAAGCAAAACATGTTGTTATAAGAACGTATGTTTTTACGAAAATGATTACTCCGCTCACATCTACCAAAAAGTAATCGATCTAGTTCATTTGGTGGTGCCTGTATGGGAGGTAGTGAAATTTTCCCATGGCTACAACAAACTCCGTACTTTGGTAACAAAGCACTGGAAGATCGTGCCAACCTTTCTTCGTACCAAAATCCCGCTCCACAAAACATACATTTATAAGTTGGATCACCATTGTCAACATAAGCTGCAAATAAGTTACAAATTTCTCTTTAAATGAAAATGGACAATAAATTTACGAACAAATATAATAAATTTAAATAAAAAGACGTGTATATATATAATAAGCAGAGTTGGATCACCATTGTCAATATAAGCTGCCAATTAGTAACACGTTTCAATGTAAATGAAAGTGGACTATCAACTTAGAAATAAATATAAAAAATTAAATTAAAAATCTTACATATAAAAGCGAATGGACTATCCTATTATGAAACAAATAACCACTTACTTGGAGAAGAAATGGAGTGAACCGGACCTCCTCGAGTAGTAAATTTACTTCTTTTCGCAGCTCTTGTAAACAAATTTCCTTCCACATTTGACGAACCAACATCATGGTCAAACGATGATACGATATGTCTCCTCCTCACAATCTTTGTGTTCGTCGACTTTAATCGAGCAGCGGCACCTGCAATAATGAAGAAACCAAATACAAAACGATTAGAATATAAAATAACGAATTGTTAGTAGCACTATAATGAGTTGAATAACAAACTTAATTGTACAAAGAAATAAATATTAAATGAGACAAATGAAATAGTCACTTACAATTTGAAATGTCAACCAAAGCATTTCCTCGCGAATCAGATGATGAACTCGTGACAAAAGGCGGAAATTGAAAAGCATCTACAAAACATCAAATCCATTCCAATAACTAATAACCAAAAAATTAGTTAACCCTTTTTTTTTCACAAATTTATAAGACATCCCAACATGTGAAGAAAAATTATTAACAAATGTTGAACGTACTTTAAGTCACAAAAACTATAGATTAATACATTATTTATGCCCAATAAGGAAAAATATAATTTCAAATATTATACTACACTCCATCTGTTCCACACTAATATGCACTTTTGGTCAAACATAATTGAACTTTGAGTAACATTTTATGCTAAATAACATATCTACATAAAAATAAAAATAGAATAGTTATTGACTATTCCCTCCGTCCCAGCTCACTTGAGACCTTTTGACCAAAACTGGTCAACTTAAGGTCGGTTTGACCAACACTTTATAGAAATATTTATGTTCCAAAAAACTTTTTAAAAATTGTTATTGAGAGGATTTTTAATGGTGGTGATTTTACATTTTTTTAATTATTGTTCGGATCATAAATATTTCTATAAAGTGTTAGTCAAACCGACCTTAAGTTGATCAGTTTTGGTCAAAAGGTCTCAAGTGAGCTGGGACAGAGGGAGTATATATCTATTAGTAATTGAGTCATTTTTTTATTTTTTATGGAGATTAATAATTTAACATAAAATGTTAGTTAAAGTTCAAGTTGGTTGAGCAAAAGTGTCGATTGATATGGAACGGAGTGAGGGATTATAATTATGTTAATAATGTTGCTTCATACTTTTCATAATTTTTGTCACACACAAAAAAGATATTTTATCCGTAGCAACAATTATATACATCACTTACAGCCCCAAACAATAATTTGGGCCAAACATAAAATAACTTCAAGTGTATTTGAACCAATTGCATAAATAGCACATAGTTGGACCTAAAAAAAAAAAAAAAAAAAAAAAAAAAACAACAACAACAAAACTCGGCCCAATATTGAGATGAATGTGGAATGCTAAACAGCCCATATTCCCAACCCTAATATCGTACATGGGAAGACATGCCTCTCCTATATAAATAGAAAGACGAAGCCAAAAACCCTACGCCTCCTAACGCCGCCTCCTTTCCCAATCGAAATTCACACACTCTTTTAAAATTTTCATCTCTTCACTCTGCATAACCTCGAAATACAAGCCTACTTTGCAGATCCTAGCCGTCTCACAAATTCAACCACAACTCCATCAAACACTAACCCTAAATCTCCATCATTACAACCTCCGTTGACATTCAGCCTACACATATATATCCGATGCAACAAAACCCTAAATTTCCCTACATAATAATGCAAATCCATGTCCAAAATTCCTTTATACACCATGAAAACTGCTTTCCGTGGACTCTCAAAGGCACAAAGTAAGCCCTACATGATACTTTCATTCATATATATGAGTTGTGTTACTTCAGATTTCATAGAAAATATTATAACTAACTATCTTATTTCTGTCTTCAGAAAATGAACGACATGGAGTCAGTTTCAGTCAACAACACTGAGGTTCATTATTCACCAGATCTGGTAAATCTCGCTCCCAAAACTCTAAAAATAAAAATTTGCTTTCAAACATCTCCTCATGCAGTTTTTACATAGTTCTAGTAATTTATATCATACAGATCTGGACATCTATAACAATATTACATCAATATCTTGATAATCACATCACAAGTACTCATATGATGATTTGTATAAGAGAAAAAACTCTTCAGTTTTGTAGATCTTTGATTTCTAGTTTGGTAGATGTCAGTAGATCTGTTAGTCAACTAAGATGTTTTGCTAGTGACATGAAATAACTTGCATTTTTCTTGCTTTAATCATGTTGGACCATCCAGATCTGCTAGTTACATGATTTGTTTCACTAAAAAACATTACTATAATTTCGTATGATATTTCAAAATCTAATACTTCTGATCTATACAACTTTTGAAGAAAATAATGCGTTCATTTTTTTTTTTTTTTGAAATGATGTTGTCATCATTTAGACACTATACAACCTCAGATCCATACACTTTACATTGATTTATCTCTTAGTAGGCAGTCTACAGCTAAACTATTCTCTTTTATGTCAATAAATAAACATTTTATTGTACATAAACACAACTCATTAGTCCATACATCCATGCATACACATATTACATCACTGTTACTTGCATGAATAGTTTGAATGGAAAAGAAGTTCTACCAATTTGATATGATATTTGTAACTCATAAGTTGTGATCTATATACCTTTTGAAGGAAATAATATGCTGCTTATTTTTTTCAAAATTATTATTGTCATCACTAAGTACATTACAACCTCAGATCCACATACTCTTACATTCATAGTACTTAACGCAATGATTCAATAATTTTCAATTATTTCTGATTACTACTTTTATTTCCATTTTCTAATTCATTTCATACTGCCACATTTGTACAGCATCAATGGACAAAACTCCAACCACACCTTACAAAAATGGATCCCAAGCTTGTAATGGTGAGTGACCTTATTTTGATTACAACATCAGCACTCTCTTTATTCATACATGAATACAAATATTTGTTCACTTACAAAATAATAAAGATTATAAACACAGGTTAACATTTTATCACATCCACACCTTTTACTTTTACAAATGTTAAAGAGAACACTTATTATCGATATACTTGATTAACGAAATTTATTTTCTATGTATATGCATCCATCGCACACGGCTTAATGACACAAACAAACACAGAAGAACCCCTATCAGAAAGGAAGCGAAGCCCTTAATACGCACCACACCCATGAAGGTATGTATATTATTTTTTTGCATGTTTAGAGTCACATCACAATTTTGAAAGTCAAAAACACATCATGCCTCAACTAAGTTACTACATAGAACACAAATTATAACCTTCTTTAAACCATTCCAAAACTCACACTTCCTCTGTCCCAACTCAAATAGCATTTCAATAACATTTTTACACTTGGACCAAATAATTGATACAGTAAGTACATAGGGGAAAATGAATTTAATAATTGCTATCAAACAGGATAGGGGGAGTATTATTTATCATGTTAGTGACTCATTAACTTATTTGACAGTCATATATGTTTAGATACACTATTTTTTATATCATGTTGAGTCACTTATCCTATCCATGATTTTAAATAATTTACCAACTACATTATTTCTTGTAGGATTGACAGGAATGGAAACACGGACTGAGGAATAGGAAGCATAAATTTGTTGATTATTGTAAATTATGTAAATATAAGTAGAAATTGTAAATTCAGAACATGTATCCTCCATAGACAACACATCAACTACGAAGAGCAGCAAGATTAGACATTCAACGCCAACTGAACACGCAGAAATCTCAGGTATACTCTCTACTCCTACATACATGATTAAACCCACATTCATTTTGGTAATAATCGGCAATAACACATAATCATCAAGCCATATAACATAGTTTATATTAGTTGTAATACCTTGTCTATTAGACCCTTTAGAGCTCATGTTGTCCCCATCTCGAGAAAGATAAGTTTCCTCCATTGCTTCACCACACAGCTTCTGCAAATTTATAATCTGTGTAACCTATTTTCTCATCTCTCTGTGTCCCAAATTCCAATTCAGACTACTTAGGATGATAGAAGTTATTACACCTTAGGCACATTCCGTAATTGCAATTTAGAGAAATGGGGAGAATTTGAAAGTGAAACGTTTAAAAAATTCAAAATTGCCTTTATATCAATTATGGCGTGTAGAATTGTAGTTCTGACACTACTTTTGCTGTTTGTGGTTATTAAGGGTAGTAACTGACGTCATTTACCTCTCCTATTGTTTTCTTTTACTCACTGTAAATGTTAAAATTCCAACTAACTTTACCCTATTCTTGATTTTTTTTTTCCTTATTTGGTGAACACATTTACTCTCTCCGTCTCAAAAAACCTTTCACTATTATTACAATTTGCACTATTATAAAAATTGTAATCAAATTATCAAGAAAATTAAAAATTGATATCATTTTGACATTTAATATATTGTAAATAAGAACCTTTTGAAGAGTTACATAAAAAATATCAATTGTTTTATAATTGTGTTTTTAACGTAGTCATATTATTCAATTTGTTGTATTAGTGCAAGTTATTTAAATGATGTTATATTAAAAAAATATTTTCAGTAACCCCCCCACCATTTTCTTAATATCCATTTTTTACAATTCATAAGTATATCTTTTTGCAAGTTTTTTTTCTCTCTTTATACAGTTAAGTAAAAACTACACAATTACTTGTACTTCCATCTCATATTTACTAACTTCAAGTTATTTCTCAAAGTTTCATAGTAAGTAATTTTTTATTTAAAACTTGATATTTTTCGTTCTAGTATTATATATTATATGTCTAAAAGAAATTTAATTTAATACTTTTCACTACCCAGTTTTGAAATTGCAAATAGAATCTATTCTTGAAAGTGGCAATAGTGGATTCTGAAATAAAACATTGAGTTTTTCATAATTTACACCGATGGACAATATTTTTGTAATTAGACATTTAAAGATAGAAAATAGATGGAAAAGCAAAGTAGCATTGCATACTAACTTGGTGCTATATACATAATAGTGACTGCCAAAACACACCATTAGGCTAGTCACTCAAAAGATTACAACTTTTCCACACTTTGACGCTTCTTCACCTAGTAAACAGACACTCCTAGGCATCATTCATCCCCCAAAATAATTTACTTCCCAACTGCCCCAAAAAGACACTCTTAGGCGTCATTCATCCCCCAAAGTTATATACATTCCCTACTAACCCAAAAACTTATAATCCAGACCTGCCTACCATCTCCTACTACAATCAATTTCCAGACTTAGGTACATACTCATTGGTTTGACCGTCCCCTTCATTTTTACGCTTCACACCTGAGCTGCTTGCTTTTGCTGAAGGCATCTTCTCTTCCTCCGCTGCCTCATTGAAATCATCCATCAGATCTTTCTTAACTGCATCACATACATTTCGATCCACATTTCTGACTCTTGTTGGTTTGATAGGAGCCACCACAGATTCAGTTACAGGAATATCCCTTGGACCCACATCATCTAGGCTACGAAGGTCACAGAACTGTGCAATCAGGTGCATATCGCAGGTTATCTTCAAAACTGGGAATGGTCCAAGGTTGACTCCGCTCCCAAAGTCTTTAACATTCACTTTAAACAGTCCCTTGAAGCCAATAATCCTTTGAAGAGCATTTGGGATGACCTGTTAACATAGAAAAGTGGAGAAAAATAAATTTAATCTACAACTTAAGAATATTATTTCAATTAATTCTATTAATGCTAAAGTTGGTATACAAACCTGTCCAGAACTCTGTGCTTTAACCTCTTCTGCAGTTTCCCCAATCAAGTACTGGCACTCCTTATCCCACAAAATTAGGGAACAAATTCCCCTATTGTCTGCCACACGAACTAAGACTTTGTACCTTAATGTCCCAATTGGATCACTGTTATCACAATAGACACAAATAGAAAGAAGCACCAATTGGTTCCATTTTCTTGTAACAGTTAGTACATGAGACATAGTTCCATTCAAGCATGGGCTCTATAGCAACAATCTGACACAAAACCCAATAATGTTCAATCTGCAAAAATATATTGTTTGTTAATTCATGTTGTACGAACATCAGAAGTTATCCCACTGAAAAAAATGTACTACAATTGTTACCTGCTGAATTCGTATAAGACGATCAATTGAGATGATTCTTGCCCTTGACCTTTCAAGTTCCTCCCTTAAAGTAAGGTTATTAGGAGTGGCCAAAGTGACTGCCATATTGACATTGCCCTCCATAACTAATCTGTAAGAGGTGGTATTTATCAGTTAGTGATGATATTTCATAAACATTTTGAAGCATATCAGATTTTTTTTAAAAAATTTTTCTTACCCTTGCTGAAATTCTTGAATTTCAAGAACATTTTCATCAAAGATAACCTTGGTAACATTGAAGGTGTTTGCAACCCTGATATCTCCCCGAAATTTCCTCACACGGCCTAACTGAATAATAATTACAATAGGTCCTTCATTCCTCTCCACATAAGAAAGCAATTCTTGGGCATATTCTCCCCATAAAGTACACTTCAGTAAGTGTCCCCTATAGAAAAGAAGATTAAATTTGATTTAAACACAAAGCTGAATAGCTTGAAAATGGAGAACAAAATAATAAAAAAAAAAGTTTTGAATGGTGTTACTGAAGATTCATAATGGTTATGTCAAGCATGTTTGTTTCCCGGCCTAGCACTTCCCTTCTTTGCATTGTTGTTCGACTTGAAAGACGACCGATAACATCTGCATATCATGTTTATTAGTTAATCCAAATTTTAATGTTCATGAATGTATCATTCCAAGTAATAAGATAAAAGATGAGTGAAAATGTTACCAATCAGCAAGTCTTCATCACAGTTTTCCCAAGCTAGCATATCGTCATACATTTTGAAATCAAAAATATTCCTTGGAAATGCTGGGTCGAAAATCTCCACTGCGTTTGTTCTAGGTGTGAATGTAATCTTTCTTTCAAAAGTAGTTGTCTTCACCTTCATATTGTTTGGCAGCAGAATAAAGTTTTTTATGCAATATAAATGCTCATCTTTTAGCATGTGACCAAACTTGGGGATTAGCTGTTTCCTAATCGATGCATGAATTCTTCGGCCCTACAATCATAGATTAAGTGTAAATTTACCATTAATGAAGTTAATTGTTGCAGGTCACTTGAGGAAGTTCAAAGTCAGCAAAAAAAATAATAAAAATAATAATAAAAGAACTCACCTCAGCATCGTGTAGCACGCACTCCAGACTATATACGTTTGCTTTGTCATCACCAACATGGAGTGAATACAAACGAACGACACGAACTTTCACTGCTTGGTTAATATCAGAAGGCTCAAGTTGACGGAAGAGCTTACAAAGAGGACTCATTTTTTTTTATTGAAATGAATAGCAAGAACAGCACATGAACAAAGATGCTGTGGGGGTATTTATAGAGGACTGGACGTTTTCAAATTTTGAACTGCCTACAACGGCTCTAACATTAAAATTGAGTTGAGATTTATTGGTAAACAACCAATCACAAATTTGTAGATTTTTAAATTATTGAGATTAATTAAGAAAAAAAGGTAACAGCTCTATTTTTTAATTAACTTATCAATTTCTGTCAGCCAGTTGTGAGTAATGTATATATAAAAAAAAATTGGGATGCTAAAAGAAAATTTTTAATTTTGAATGTTTTGGATGCCGCCATATTTGACACGTGTTGGACACTTGTTTCTCAAAGAAGAGGCAGCATAATCCAAATCCATGTGCTTGCAAAAACCACTTCCTTCATTATAAAAATAATTAAAAAAAAAAAAAAAACAGCCTCCAACTTACGACCTCACAATGCAAAAGAAAATGTTTAATTTTGAATGTTCTGGATGTCTCCATATTTGACACGTGTTGGACACTTGTTTCTCAAAGAAGCAGCAACATAATCCAAATCCATGTGCTTGCAAAAACCACTTCCTTCATTATAAAAATAATTCAGCCTCGTTTGGCATTAAAAAAAAAAAAAAAAAAAAAAACAGCCTCCAACTCACCACCCCACAATGCCATGTGCCCAACCTTACCCTTTTTAAATTTCATGTGGGCCACTTTCTAATTTTAGAAATTTTATCTTGTTGTTATATAGTTATAGATAAAAGGATCGGTCAATGTAGGCCCAAGACATCCGGCCTACTCAGTATCCTCCTTGGCGTGAATTGGCTACCGATTTAAGCCATACTATCTGTTTTTATGGCTTTGGCTTTAAGCCTTAGCCAAAAACATTTTTACTCCTTCTGTCTCAGAATTACGAACTTGTTAATTAATCCACTAAATTAGGCGTCCCCAAATTCAAAGGCATTAATCCTAACAAATCTCTACCTTGACTTTGAATCTCCCAAATAACAAATCTTTCCTCCCCCCTCGCCTATTCTGCTATCTAATAGCTGTGAACATTAAGCAAATCCAAACAATGTTGGAACTTGCTCTCGGTCACGGATTTTGTGAACATATCTGCAGGGTTGTCCGCCGTCCCTACCTTCTTCACCTTTACCCGTTTATCATCCCTTAGGAAATGATATCTGACATCAATGTGCTTGGTGCTCTCATAATGAACTTGATCATTGGCCAAACAAATCGCGCTCAAACTATCGCAATAAATAATAGCCTGATCCTGATGTATCCCAAGATCACTGATCAATCCCTTCAACCATATTCTTTCCTTAGCGGACTCTGTCAATGCCATGTATTCTGCTTCTGTTGTAGACAACGTCACTGTCGCCTGCAATATAGCCTTCCAACTGACAACTGACCCACCAAGCGTGAATACATATCCGGTCATCGATCTTCTTGTATCAACATCACCCGAATCTGAGAAACCCTCGACTCCACATTCTGTTGCACTTCTATAGACGAGACCGACGTCACTGGTACCTTTAAGATACCTAAAGATCCGATTCACAGCCTGCCAATGTTCCTTACCCGGATTACCCATGAACCGACTAACAACACTAACTGCCTGTTCAAGATCCGGCCTAGCGCACACCATAGCATACATCAAACTACTGATAAATGACTATTTTATAGTCATTTAAGGTCCAAAAATATTATCTTTTTACTTTAATTTAGTAAATATATAGCTTAACTCATCTCATTTTACTTCAATACACGGATAATATGCTTGGTGGTGTAGTTTTGTGATTAATACAGGATTGTGGAGCATAATGATAGCTTTGGGCATGATTTGGAAGGAGGAAGAACAAACAAGTAAAAAGTAAAATAGCTGGACAAAGAAAATTGAAGAATAAGAGAGTTCCAGCAGGTGCTCGGCCGAGCACCTCCCTTGACTCGGCCGAGCATGAGCATCAGAAGGCAAAGTTAAAATTTTCAAAGGCTTGCTCGGCCGAGCACCTTCCTTGACTCGGCCGAGCACCCCCTGTTTCAGCAAAAAGGTGCCTTTTCAATTGGGACCTCTTCAAGAAGTTATCCGGGAAAAGTCACCTCTCTTTACCCCATAGCCTATATAAGAAGACTTCTACATCAGATTTTATCATCCGGGAAGGATCCAGATTTTATTGTAACATTACTCTACTAAATTTTAGTCTCAAATATTATTATTTTATATCTTTTTGGAGGTGTTCTTGAGGAAAAGCAATAAATATTCTTACAGAGTTATTCTCAGCCCTTTGTCTTCATCCAAATCTGAATAAGTGTTTCTCATCTCTCCTTATTATTTTTATCTTGTTCATGTTTTGATTTCATAAATGGCTTGTGAGTAATTCTCCCTTTTTCTCGGGGCTGGAATTCAACACCATATGTTCATCAACTTTAATTATGCTCTATTTTTCTTCTCTTCATCTTAAACAATCTCTTCATATTGTACTAAAACGCCTACAACCATGATGAGCTCCATGATTTGTATGAATCTTAGTTAGTCAAGAGATGGATCGAGAGTGGAATCTTGACTAACGGAACCATATGAATAGACTGGGTTTCATTAATCACGAGAGTAGGTTAATGGCCTAGGGGTGCTCCTTGAGTGGAAGTATGCCGATTTTCATAAAGAAAACTTAATGGATTCTTACTAATTATGGTCAGCTAGAGATAAGCCGGAATGCCCGTTTGTGACAGGGCGGGGACAACATAAACGGATTTCTCAAACAGTTAGGGCATAATTAGTATGAGAATACAAACGCTACTTGCTTGATCGTGAGAAGTAGTGTAGGCCAAGCATACCATCCTTGATTTAAAATGAAACTTTAAACTAAAAAGAGCATGATTAACTTGGTGAACGTTTGATTGTTTGAGTCCCAATCCCGGGAAGTATTTCTTCATAAGAGTTTTCATTCAAAGTTAGAGTATTTTGCAATATATATCTAGTTCAGTGACAAAACAATTTTATAACCCCCAATCATTTTCTTTTCTTTATTTTCTTATTTTAAGCAAAGATATTTTGTAAGTAAAGTTGTCCTCGTGGGATCGACTCGCTCTTGCACTTTCTATACTACATACACCCGTGCACTTGCGGAATAAAACAACCAACAAGTTTTTGGCGCCGTTGCCGGGGACAACGGTTTATTTTCAAAATTTTTCTTTTGCTTTCTAATTTTAGTTTTTAGTTTAATAATTTTTTTTTTATTTTTATTAACTATCTAACATCCCGTCAAAGAATTTGTGTCTTTAATTCTGTATTCCATTTAGGTACTCTCGGAGTATATGAAAAGAGCCCGGAAACCTCTGAAAAGTTTGATCCGGAGCCAGAAAGGACCTTTCACGAAAGGTTAAGAAAATTCAGAGAATTCCTAGAAGCAGAAATGGCACAAAATGGTGACCAAAATAGAGACGGTGATGGAATACCTACCACGCCACCACCTAGAACCCTTCGGGAATTTGTTAACCCAAGTACCCCGGGGACTAGGACACCAATCGTGGTACCAAATGCCGACGCAGCCCACTTTGAGATCAAGCCACAACTTTTGCATATGGTTATGAATAACCAATTCGGTGGCTCGGCACTTGAAGATCCCCACCTTCACATCCAATCCTTCTTGGAATATTGTGACACCACCCGAATCATAGGTGTCACTCCGGAAGCTATTCGGATGCGCCTTTTCCCATTCTCACTAAGGGATAAGGCGAAACAATGGTTGAACGCAGTCCCCCATAATTCATTAACAACTTGGGACCAAGTTCAAGAAGCCTTTCTTGGACGCTTCTTCCCTCCATCCAAGACCGCTCAGATCCGGACCAAAATAACAAATTTCAGTCAAAATGGAGATGAGTCGTTATATGATGCTTGGGAGCACTTCAAGGAGCTTTTAAGGATGTGTCCACACCACGGGCTCGAAAAGTGGTTGATAGTGCACACCTTCTACAATGGTCTCACGTTCAAAACTAGAGAGACCATCGATGCTGCCGCGGGAGGAGCATTAATGAACAAAGGAGTGGATGAGGCATACGACTTGATCGAGAGCATCGCCTTGAATCACTACCAATGGTCTAATGAAAGGGACCAACCGCAAGGAACATCAGGTAAGTTTAATGTTGATGTTGTTACTCTTCTTTCTTCGAAATTTGATATGCTTTTTAAGAAGATTGATAACTTGAATACAAATTCCGTGGCTAACATTAACGTTATTTGTGAACTATGTGGGTCAAACTCACATAGTAGTGAAAGTTGTGATTTGCTTGACACTAATTCTAGTGAGCAAGTTAATTTTGTTAATTCTAATGGACAAAGAGGGGGTATGTATTCTAACACATACAATTCCGAATGGAAGAATCACCCCAATTTTTTCTATAGAAGTAATAATGTTTTAAATCCACAACCTTCCTCACAACCACCGGGATTTGTACCCAAGAATTTCAACAATAATTCTTTCCCTCCCCCTAAATCTAAATTAGATCTTCTTATAGACCATATGGTCGAGAATAATAAAAATCAGGAGAAGATTAATAATGAATTTAGGGAGAATTTTAAAGTCCTGAATAATAGGTTTGATAACCTAGCAGCGCATAATAAGATGCTTGAAAATCAGCAAGCTCAACAGGCCAGCACATCGCATAGACCACAAGGGAGTCTTCCTGGTCAACCTCAAAGGCCAAATGAGCATGCAAATGTAATAGTCTCGCTAAGTAAGGAAAAAGAGAACAATAGTCCAACCCCACTAGAAGTTGAGACTAAGAATGGTAAAAGCAAGATTAGTTACAATAAATACTTTGAACCACCGATACCCTATCCTCAAAGATTAATCAAGAAAGGGGTTAATGATCAATATGCTGAGTTTTTGAAAATTTTGAAGTCTTTAAATGTTAGAGTTCCTTATTCCGATGATATAAAAGAAATACCTTCTTACGCAAAACCTTTAAAAGAAATGCTTTTTAAGAAGAAGTCATTAGAAGAATTTGAGAACTTTACTTTGGCGGAAGACGTTAGTGCAATTTTACAAAAGACACTTCCCCCAAAACTCAAAGACCCCGGCATTTTTTCTATCCCCTGTAGTATCGGTAGGTGCAACATAGAAAACGCTATGCTTGACTTAGGGGCTAGTGTAAGCATTATGCCTTTTTCGGTAAGTGTGAGATTAGGTATAGGGGAACTCAAGCCCACTACCATATCTCTTCAATTGGCAGATCGATCCATACAATACCCGATTGGTATTATGGAAAATTTGCCCTGTCGTATAGGGAGCTTAATCATCCCTGTCGACTTTGCGATCCTCGAAATAGAGGAAGATAAAGACATTCCAGTCATCCTTGGTAGGCCTTTCCTTGCCACGGCAGGAGCCATTATAGATGTTAAAAAGGGTACGCTTACTCTAAATGTAGGAAATAAGACAGAAGAATTCTGGAAGCAAAACCCAACTATAGAGAACTCTTATCGGAAAAATGAAGTCTTTGACACTAATCAGGAGGAAATAAATGTCATTCAATCTATGGATCCAAAAAAGGATCATATAGACAAACTAAATACTTATGAAAAATATGTCAAAGGAATTAAGGAATCAAGGGCCAATGATAAAAATATAGACTGGAAAAGAATGCTACATGACGAAGATGAAGGGGATGATATCATAGAGAGGTCAAAAGAAGTAGCACCCAAGAAAACAACGGGATTTCGAGCATGTGAAGACTATCGTAAATTAATCCCGTCAAAGAAAAAGAGTGGATGGCGCATGCGCATCAACCAAAGGGCCTCAATCAGACCAACGGATATGCAATGGAAAATTGTCAAGGACAATAGGCCATCTCAAAACCATGCCATGCCCGTTTTCATAAAAAGATAGGCGTCGAGCTAATGACGTTAAACAAGCATCATCGGGATAGTAACCGGTGGATTATTATTTATTTATTTATTGATTTATTTTTATTTTTTTTTTATTTATTTTTTTTTTATTATTGTTATTATTATTATTTCCATTTAATGTTTATTTTGTAGGTATATATATATATATATATAAAAAAAAAAAAAAAAAAAAAAAAAAAGAGGAGGGAGTTATTTCAAGTTTCGCTCGGCCGAGCACCATTCAAGACGCGGCCGAGCAGAAAAGAGTCAGAAAGTGGTACATTCAGAAGAAGACCGCTCGGCCGAGTCAAGGAACTATGCTCGGCCGAGCACATCGCGTGGACTAGTGATTTTTGGTCAAAAGTCGGGAATCTTGAAGATTTTTCCCATTTCTCTTCATCTTCTTCAACTCTTCTTCTTTCTAAACCCTCTCTACCCGAAACCCACACATCCTACCCTCCAAATTCCGGCAAAAACACCATTCTTTCCGACCAAATATCCCATCCCCAACCTCCCTTCCCCTAATTTCCCTGGGGATATTCATATTGGAGGAATGATAACATTATTTGCTGAATATGTGCACATTGAGATACCTGAGGAAGGACAGAACGCTTGGGAACCAGTTCGAGGTTCAAGGGCATTGGACATAGCTGCCCTTAAAGTGATGAATATGATTTCTGAAAATGAGGAAGGAAGCTATACAATGTATGTTGGAGGAGGAGCAAATAGAAGACCATACACCCACTTGCCCAACAACCAATTGCCCATCATCACATTAAACCAACCTCAAACTTGGATTTTTCCAAGTACTCAAGGACCCAATATTCAACAAAATGAGCCAATGGGAGAGCAACAAGAAGAACCGCAACAACACCCTTTCCAAAACCAAATGCCTCCCGATTTTTATGACCAATTCAACCAAATGTTCATCCAGCAAAACCAAATGTACCAACAAAATACCCAAATCCTTGACCGACTCGATCAATATTCCACCAATTTTGATCAATTTCGAACCAACAAGTTTTTGGCGCCGTTGCCGGGGACAACGGTTTACTTTCTGAATTTTTTTTGCTTTGTGTTTTTAAGTCTTTAGTTTTAATTTTATTTATTTTTATTATTTAACATCCCTTCGAAGAATTTGTGTCTTTGAATTTTTATTTTTATTTTCTTTAGTTACTCTCGAAGTATATGAAAAAAGCCCGGACCATACTTGAAGAGTTTGATCCGGAACCTGAAAGAACCTTTCACGAAAGGTTAAGAAGACTTAGAGAAGTGCAAGAAGGAAAACATGGCACAGAACGAAGAAGGATCCCGCCACCATTCTAGTCGGTACCTCTTTTTCTCCCTCTCCTCTAATTATTCTTGTCCCAATTTTTCATTTCTCCTTTTTTAAAAACATTAGGGACAATGTTTCATTTAAGTGTGGGGGGGGGGGGGTAGTATCTGTCTTTTTAATTTCTTTTCTTTTTAAATTTCTTTTCTCATTTTTTAGTTTTTAGTATTTTTACTATGTTTAATTATTTCTAGCAGTTTTTATGTTCTTCTCTTCAAAAAGAAAATGTAAGGGCTATGTTCCCGATATTTCAATTCAAAAAAAAAATAAAATAAAATAAAAAAAAAATTGCCAATGTTTCCATTGATGAGAATGTTATCTTTATTATCATTTGCCTAAGTAAAACTTTTTCCTTCTAACTTTTACTTCTTAAGATATTTGATAATAACAACATAGGATTGTATTGGATTATAAATGGAAAATTTTCAAAATTAATATGAACTTTTAAATCCTATTGAATAGAAGCATTACATTATTAGTGAGTTTGTGGGCATTAAGTTTGGATACTACATACTTGTGAAACTTTTAAAACATTCTTGTATATACATATCAAAAACTTTCATTTCTACTCTTTTTCAAAGGTTTTCATCTTTTGTTATGCTTATGAATCACAAAAATTTCACTTTAATTCATCTTTCCATTTCCACTTTTAAAAGGCTAATTAATCAATATATTCTTCTTTTGATTGTCCACTCAAATATCTAAATGAATATATCATTATAGAGTGTGACAATTTAAAAGCAAGAAACTCGATTGCCACGTCTAATTAATCAATTCTCGAGCCTTTTTCCACTATCATCCTCCGCCTTTCATCAATTTTTGTGATTCAAAGAGCATAGCAATTTATGAATATCTTTGATAAAGAATAAAAATCATAGTTAAAGAAATGTATTTCCAAGCATGAAAAATTTATTCACAAAGCACTCTAAAAGAGTGAATATAATTCTTAATTCATACTTATGTCCCACAACTTCATTTGGTTATCTCAATATGCTCTTATTCAATGGAATTTATTCATGTTATATTAACATTCAAACTTTTCTCTTTACTTTTCAATATTATCCTACATTCTTCTTCACAAATTTCTTGAGACGGAAAATTTAAAACAAAAGGATTTTATGAGGGCAGTATTATATAACAATATTCCAAGGGAGCATTGATGACCTTCTTTATTTTTCTTACTATTGTCATTTACACCCCTCTCTTTACAAATGTTTAAACTTGCTCGAGGACAAGCAAGATCTAAGTGTGGGGGAGTTGATAAATGACTATTTTATAGTCATTTAAGGTCCAAAAATATTATCTTTTTACTTTAATTTAGTAAATATATAGCTTAACTCATCTCATTTTACTTCAATACACGGATAATATGCTTGGTGGTGTAGTTTTGTGATTAATACAGGATTGTGGAGCATAATGATAGCTTTGGGCATGATTTGGAAGGAGGAAGAACAAACAAGTAAAAAGTAAAATAGCTGGACAAAGAAAATTGAAGAATAAGAGAGTTCCAGCAGGTGCTCGGCCGAGCACCTCCCTTGACTCGGCCGAGCATGAGCATCAGAAGGCAAAGTTAAAATTTTCAAAGGCTTGCTCGGCCGAGCACCTTCCTTGACTCGGCCGAGCACCCCCTGTTTCAGCAAAAAGGTGCCTTTTCAATTGGGACCTCTTCAAGAAGTTATCCGGGAAAAGTCACCTCTCTTTACCCCATAGCCTATATAAGAAGACTTCTACATCAGATTTTATCATCCGGGAAGGATCCAGATTTTATTGTAACATTACTCTACTAAATTTTAGTCTCAAATATTATTATTTTATATCTTTTTGGAGGTGTTCTTGAGGAAAAGCAATAAATATTCTTACAGAGTTATTCTCAGCCCTTTGTCTTCATCCAAATCTGAATAAGTGTTTCTCATCTCTCCTTATTATTTTTATCTTGTTCATGTTTTGATTTCATAAATGGCTTGTGAGTAATTCTCCCTTTTTCTCGGGGCTGGAATTCAACACCATATGTTCATCAACTTTAATTATGCTCTATTTTTCTTCTCTTCATCTTAAACAATCTCTTCATATTGTACTAAAACGCCTACAACCATGATGAGCTCCATGATTTGTATGAATCTTAGTTAGTCAAGAGATGGAGCGAGAGTGGAATCTTGACTAACGGAACCATATGAATAGACTGGGTTTCATTAATCACGAGAGTAGGTTAATGGCCTAGGGGTGCTCCTTGAGTGGAAGTATGCCGATTTTCATAAAGAAAACTTAATGGATTCTTACTAATTATGGTCAGCTAGAGATAAGCCGGAATGCCCGTTTGTGACAGGGCGGGGACAACATAAACGGATTTCTCAAACAGTTAGGGCATAATTAGTATGAGAATACAAACGCTACTTGCTTGATCGTGAGAAGTAGTGTAGGCCAAGCATACCATCCTTGATTTAAAATGAAACTTTAAACTAAAAATAGCATGATTAACTTGGTGAACGTTTGATTGTTTGAGTCCCAATCCCGGGAAGTATTTCTTCATAAGAGTTTTCATTCAAAGTTAGAGTATTTTGCAATATATATCTAGTTCAGTGACAAAACAATTTTATAACCTCCAATCATTTTCTTTTCTTTATTTTCTTATTTTAAGCAAAGATATTTTGTAAGTAAAGTTGTCCTCGTGGGATCGACTCGCTCTTGCACTTTCTATACTACATACACCCGTGCACTTGCGGAATAAAACAACCAACAACTACCAACTGCATTAGCATAGGGTGCTCGAGCCATATACTCTTTCTCCTCAACCGACTTGGGCCCAAACGCGACTGACAACCGTGCATTCGCTGCACTCGGAGTATCTATAGCCTTAGCTGTTGACATACCAAACCTCTCTAAAACTTTCTTGATGTATTTTTTCTGGGATAAGAACAGTTTTCGTTTGGCTCTGTCTCTATAGATCTCCATACCCAGAATTTTCTTCGCGTTACCCAAATCCTTTATCTCTGCGACCAATAAGCCTTTCAGCTTCTGAATCTCTGGCTTCTTGACCGCTGCTTTCACAAAGCTGTCAAATCTCTCGTACCACTGCCTAGGCGATTTCTTCAATCTACAAACTTGATCTTCCTTACCAGGAACTTAGAATCTTTCCGACTCTGTCATGTATATCTCTCCTTCTATTGCTAGCAACACCCTGATTGAAGTGTGTCTGACCACTGTTGAGAAGATCCCATTGTAGTCCACCTCCTCTCTCTGTGTGAAACCCCCTGCAATAATGAGAGCTTTATACTTGACCCCTTATGCCGGTGTCATCCCTTCCTTTTTCTTGAAGATCTGCTTGCAAGTCACAATCTTTCTGCCTTCTAACCTTGTGGTCAACTTCCAAGTCTAATTCCTGTGAAGAGATTCCATCTCATCACCCATAGCCACATACCACTGAGATGACTCTGAATATGTATCTGCTTCTTTGAAAGTAGAAGGTTCCGAAAGATCGGGCTCCACTTCCTCAGCAACCTACAGTGCATAAGACACCATATCTTTAAATCCATACCTCTCCGGAGGATTCCCGAAATTAGCTCTTCTAGACCTTCCTTGTGCTAACCCATGTTCTTCGGGAACTGAACTTGAACGTTCTAGTGCTTCAGTCTCTGTCTCTGTTGGTGGATCCTGATTAACATCTGACTGTGGGACAACTAACTCTTCAGTATCTTGTTGCTCCACCTGTTTTTCTGACTGTGGGACAACTAACTCTTCAGTATCTTGTTTCTCCACCTGTTTATCAACACCGCAACACTTGAAACAATCGTGGATTTACCAGTCCATACCTCATAGGGAACTTTGAGGTCAATACCGGTATGAAGTCCATGATTAATCAAGTAGCATGTTATGCTAAGCGTTTCTGCCCAGAAACGTTTAGACAACTCTGCATGAGAGCATGTACAATGCTCCCACAAGCCATGTCTGATTCATCCGTTCTGCTACACCATTCTGCTGTGGCGTGCCTCTGCTGGTGAGATGTCTAGAAATATCCACCTCTCTACAAAACGAATCGAACCCAGTAATGCAGAACTCCAAACCATTATCTGTCTAGAGCTTCCTGATCTTCTTCTCTGTCTGGTTATCCACTACCGTCTTCCAGTCCTTGAAATTCCTTAGAGCCCCATTCTCATGCTTCATGATAATCACCCAAGCCCTCCTCGAATAATCATCAACTATAGACAAGAAATATATGTGCCCCCTTAGAAATCCCTGACGTGAAGGTCCCTAATACTCTGAGTGGATGTAATCCAGAACGCCTTTAAGATCCTTGATCTTAAGGCCATAAAGAAGATCTCTATTAGTCAACTCATGCATCTCTCGAGTGCTCATGTGACCAAGCCTGATATGCCACAGCTTAGACATATCTCCCTCGTTCACCTCTTCTGATGCAGCCATAGTCGACTCTGCAAGCGTCTTTCCTTGGAGGAAATACAAGGAGCCCCGCTTAAGGCCTTTCAGCATCACTTCTGAACCATTACAGATACTAACTGCTCCACCTTTACCTTTGAAACTGAACCCTTTGCTGTCTAACTGACTAAGAGAAATCAGATTCTTCGTCATATACGGAACGTGTCGAATCTCGTTCAAAGTGACAAACCTACCATCCTGAGTCCTGACCTTGATCGAACCAATACCGACGACCCTGCAGACTGTACTGTTGGTCATGCTTATATCACCACCAACTATCTGCCTATAACCGGTAAACCATTCTCTCCTAGGACTGATATGGTAAAAATCTCCTGAATCAAGAATCCACGCATCAGATGCGCATGCTGATTCTGATGTTACTAGAGCATAATCCTCTTCTGAACTGCTATCTCAGGTCATCATGGCCTCTGCTCTGACAGGTGCCTTACCTTGCTTCTTTCTGGGACAGTCGAACTTCCAATGTCCCTTCTCTTTGCAGAAATTACAGATATCCCCAGGCTTCGGACCCTTCTTGTGTGAAGAATTACCTTGATTGTTCTTCTTCCCACTAGAACCCCTGTTACTGCTACTAGCAACCAAACCTGATGACTGGGTACCTGCCTCATTCCCACTCGCCTTTCGGTGCAATTCCCTCGTCTTGAGAGAAGTTTTCACTTCCTCTAGAGAGATCCCAACTTTACGGTTTATGCACGAATCGACATAATGTTCATAAGACATAGGTAAAGATACTAAAAGCTGCAAGGCTGTATCCTCGTCATCCACAACAACTCCAATATTACGCAGTTCAAGTAATGCAGAAGTAAATCTGTCAAGATGATCATTTATGGGCGTACCTTCAGTCATACGATAATCATATAGCTTCTTCTTCAGGTATAACTTGTTGGTCAATGAACGTGTCATGTACATATCTTCCAACTTTAACCAAAGATCGCTTCCGGAGTCTGTTCCTGCAACATTGGTTAGAATCTCATCATCCAACTGTCTGATGATCTTGGCGTGAGCCTTCTGATCTAACTTATTCAACGCTGCTTCCTCCTTGGCGGCTGCTTGTTTGTCCTTCTCTGACCCTTCTGTGGTGATTGCCTTACCCTTGGGATCCTTACGATCCCTGATTGCAATCTCCAACGGTTCTCATAAATCTTTGTCTATCAACAAAGCCTTCATCTTGATCTGCCAGAGATAAAAACTATTCTTCCCATTGAACTTGTCGATCGAATCTGCTCCTTGACCCATCTTCTCGTTCTCTGCAGCGGAATCCCTGAATCTCTAACCACGAACCAAAGCTCTGGTACCACTTGTTACCAGAGCTCTGATACCACTTGTTAGAGCAATTTAACAAGACTTGATGAGAAAATAGAGCAATCACAAGAGCACAGATTTACGTGGTTCACCAACTTGGCTATGTTCATGGGGAGGGGAGAGAATATTATTATCACTGGAGAAACAATTACACAAGATCACACTAATCTACTTTGCACGAATTTTGATCACAAAATTCCTGACTGTGCAAACCCTAGATTTAGAATTATTGATCTCTCTATTCTGTGTAAAACTGAGCAAACTGAGATGCTCGCTTAATCTGGGACAGAGGGAGTATATTATACGTAGACACCAATTCCCTTGTTTAATTCTAATACACTTCAAGGACGGTAAGAGTCCATCGTTATCAAAACTAGAATAGGACTCCCTTTTGCTAACATAAAAGGATCGGTCAATGTAGGCCCAAGACATCCGGCCTACTCAGTATCCTCCTTGGCGTGAATTAGCTACCGATTTAAGCCATACTTTCTGTTTTTATGGCTTTGGCTTTAAGCCTTAGCCAAAAATATTTTTACTCCTTCTGTATCGGAATTACGAACTTGTTAATTAATCCACTAAATTAGGCGTCCCCAAATTCAAAGGCATTAATCCTAACAGTTACATTTCATTATTTTTTTCTTATAGAACAAAGAGACTTGTAAATACTCAACGTAATATTCACAATATTTATATCAATGTCATGAGCTTATCAACATACTGTTATTTAACATTTTTAATTTGCTATAAAGGATATTTTTTTTTAGTAAATTTACCACTTACTTTGATATTTGAAAGTAATAATTACTAATAAATATTGTTAATTTTTCAACATAATGACATTTAATATAAAAAGTATAATAGCATATATTTTTTTTTAAATCTGATAAAAATAGTACTCCTTTTGTCCCTAAATGAATATCCAAATTTCATTTTAAATGTCATCTAAAAATATTTACGTTTCATACAATTTAGTGGTAAAGATTCATATATAATCATGTAATTTTCTTTTCAAATATTTAGTTTTGCAAGTATAAAGAGATTGGTAAAAAAATATTCCGAAAAAAACAATTAGAAACAAAGTTATTTGTAAAAAAGAACATTCATTTTTGGAGAAGAATTTTTTAAAAATAGACATTCATTTAAAGACAGTGGAGTAATTTATACATTCACCATTCGCGCTTTCTACTTTCATAGCAAAATTCATAGTTTAAAATTACACTACTTTCTCTAACTCTTTTTTACGTTCTCTTTGACTGAGACCATAAAAGATAAATAAACAATTACTAAAAATAAATGAAGATGTTTAATTTTCATATAAATATTAGGTGACAGCCAAATAAATAATTTAGAAGCAATTTCATACCTATTTAAAAATTCCTGGCATATAAAGCAGTTATTAGCTTTAACATGATTAAAATAAATTGTTTTGGCAGTGAAATGTTTTTTTTTTTTTTTTTTTTTGAAACAGGTAGTGAAATGATTAACAAAGTTATACAGCTTTAATAAATATTAATGGTGTAGTTAATGAGTAAACTTTGTAGGATAAATAGTCTCTTCTTCCAAGGTAATTGTGTCAAGTCAATTATTAAGTTACCAAAAATACAATGTATGTAGTGGATAAGCAAATAGGATAAATAGCCCTTCCCTTTATTTATTATACTTGCACTAAACCATTTCCTAATTTATAAATGTGATCTTTACTTTGGGATGAATCATAATGGAAAGTGTGAGATTTATCGTGACATGGAGAGAGTATATAAGTTATTTCAAAAAGTTTTTTTTTTTTTTTACATAAGTTGGCCTTTGTTTATTTGAATAGAAAAGTTTAAAGAAAGTACTTCAATTGGATATTTTGTACAAGTTTAGTTATTTATGTCATTTTTGTTGCAAGAAAACTACTTCAATTAGACGCTTTGTGCACGTTGTCATTAACTTTGTCAATTAGAGTCAAAGAATTTTTATTTTTTTAAAAGAAAAACTACTAAGTAGAAAAAAAAAATGTGTATTATACAATAAATCCTTCTCTCACGCTTAAACTACACAGTGCCTTCAATGTGTAAAAGTAAATAAAAATAAGAATAGTGAAATATTTAATTTTGCAAGTATAAAGAGACTAGTGAAATATTTTTGGTAAAATAAAATTTATGGACAGTGTTTTTTTGGAAAAAGATACTGTATTCATTTTGAGACAAAAATTTCTTGAAAATAGACATTCAATTAAAAACAAATGTAGTATTTTGAATTGAATATGGGATGAATGAAATGTGTTCACAGAGTAACTTGTATGAGTGTAATATACGTGAAATTTAGTTGTTTCTTATATAAATCTTTTTATTATTTTACCATTGGATAATTAAGAAGAATGGGCTAGGAAATTAAAAATTTTAAATGTTGAGTACTATGAGTCCGGCCCATAAATAAGTTTTAGGGTTAACCATGTTAATGTTATATAACCTTTAGTCAAAAACCTAAAGCATTCAGTATTAGTGGCTTCTTCGGGAGAGGACGATCAGATTAGTGGCAAAGGCAAAAGGTAACCATTTATGTTTTTCCCAGTTAGTGTAATTGTATAGTATGAATTATAGATTATATTTATTGAGCCATAAGAGAAGAGATTATATTTGGGATAACCCTTTGCAGATAGAAAAGAAACAAAAGAAATAGCAACTTGGTATATCAGGCAAGCTTTGCATCGAGATTAAGAATTTGGACAGATAATTGTTGGAGGTCCTTCGACTTTACTTTTTGAGGTAAGAGAGACTACACAGTATCGATTCCGTGTCAGGTTTATCACGTGATTAATTCTTTGATATCCGTCCTATCAATGTGCTCCGTTTTATTGATACGTATATTGATTGTTCTGTCCAGTTTGATAATTGATTTGATATTGAAATTGATTCGAAAGTATTATTTTTATCAAAAGCATGCTATATGTGTTTTGGTTCTCAAATAAATGAGATTTGTTATATGGAATAGTTTGGTGTGGCTAATTATGTGACGGTCGTAGTGGATTTGATTATTGTGATTGGGTTGGTTCGGCTCCGAGTGTGGGCGCCAACGATTGAGATTGAATTTGTGCTTGATTGTTAGAGCTACTGGGTTGTACTAGCCGTTGAAGTTTGAATTATAGTTATGCTTCCGCATTGTTTTGAAGGGTGGTTAGATATACTACAAGTGAACGTTGGATTTGAATTTGTGTTTGACGTTTGGGATTTCCCAGTTTATGGATAATTATTATTATTGAAAAGTTTGGGTCGTTACAATGAGTATGAAAACTGAGGTAAGTGATAGAAATTAAAAGTAAAGTGGAGAATAGTAAGTGAAAAGTTGTTCGGATTGTGAAAGTGAGTCTCATTAATTAAAAAGAAATTATATATTTTATATTTAAAAATGTACGGTTTATAATAAAATACTCAAAAAGAGTACGTAATATATTTGAGTTGTGATTACAAAAAATCAATTCGAAAAGAAGAATTAAATTAAGCACGCGTTATGTGTTTGGACGTACTAATTGTGGTCCGGTCCAAAGGATCAGTCACACTACATTAATAATGCAAGCTCCATCGTTCACACTTAAGGTTCCATGCATCTCCCTTTAATATATAAAAAAAAAAAAAAGGGAGATTGATTGGAGATATAAATTACATTTTTCATAAGAAAAGTATGGTATAAAAGGGGGTCACAGTGACATAATAGTAATTTTTTAAAACAAATTAAATTAACAAAATAATAGTACTCTCTATGTTTCGTTGAATTGGATTTTAGTAAACTTGATCATACTTTGATTGATCAAGTAATTTGAAGAAAAATAATGGTCTTAATAAAAATTTAATGGTTGTTATTGTATCCGATTAATATTACTCTTAATAATGTTTTTTTACATTTACATTAAAATAATTAATTTTAAAAAAATATTTGGTCAAAATATAGTCAAGTGTACTAAAAGCTATTTCAAGTGGAACGGAAAGAGCATGTTATATTTGGTAGTACGCTTTAAAAAAATTCAATTAAATCCACAATTCCTAAAAATTAAAGGGTCAATTGAACCCGTTTATTAAGCGGGCTCGAGCTTACTAGACCGAGGTCTAACTCGGTTCTAGCTCAAACATGTCGTCAAGCCAAGTGGATTGTGTTCGATTAATTTGGCTCGTTAAGCTATAATTGTATTTGTTCACGATCAACTCAAACTCGAACTCGACTCGATAAGCTCGTTAAAACTGTAGTTTTTATTTACGATCGGCTCAAACTTGACTCGTTAAGAACACATTTTTTGTTTTGTAGAAAAATCTAAGCTCGAGCATGATTCGTTATAACTTGAGTTCGATATTAACTCGAGTTGCCCACAAACACCTTAAATTTTTTGACTTAGGCTCAAAACAAGTGGGCTCGAGCCCGAGCTCGAAAAAATATCGAACTCCAAATGTTATAAACGAACTCTAAATGTATTTTTGCATTTTAAAATGAATTATTTACATTTCTTATGCAAAATTATGCAGAATTCACCACTGAAGCGTCATAGCAAAAGAGTAGCTGGAACAAAATGCTAATACAGTTTTGAGACGTAGGTTAGTTATAAACGAACTTGAAATATATTTTATTTCTTCCAAATGTTCTAATCTCTCCGTCTCGGGTTAAGATCTTAGTTTGACTTTACACACTTATTAAGAAATTAAAGAAAATTTGGGTCAAGAATAGTAGTTGGTGGAAGATATAATTGTCCATTCATAACAGTGGCGGAGCTACATGTAGCTCAAACCCATTGATTTTTTTTTTAAAATAAAAATTTACTAGCATAAAATTTACAAAAATATGAGAGTTTAGTGCAATTTGTTGAAATTTGCCCCCTTTAAGATAAAAGTGATAATATACTAGAATTTCTTTTTACCCCCATTGACTAAAATACAGTTAAATTTTTTATGTTGTGCAATCTTTGCCCCCATTAACAATTTTTTTAGCTCCGCCGCTGATTCATAAAGCAAGTGTGTGAAAAGTAAATAGGTAAGTGATGGTATTTTTGTAATATATGAACTTTTTGAGGACAAAATTGTTCAAAACACTATTCATCTTTTGCTATTTAAGAAATAAAGCAACTAAAAAACTTAAACATGGACACGCCAAAAAAAAAGTTAGAACCTTAAACTGAACAGAGACGTAGGGAGTACATTTTATAATAGACTTTTGAGTGTGTTTTGGGGGAAACTAGTTCCTCCATAAGTTATAAAAAATCATGTTTTTTACCCTTAAACCCTAAACCTGAAACCCTAAAATCTAAACCTAAAACCCCAAACCCTAAACTTTAAACCATATAAAAACAAGACTTTTTATAACTTATGGAGGAACTAGTTTCCCCCAAAATTTTCTCCAGACTTTTTATATCTTTTACGAGTTTCATCTATACACAGCAAAGAACAGCCGTTAAAACAAATTCAAATTCCGTTTTGAAACGGAAGTAATACTATTAAATTTGTACCACAATGCAATGCAAATACGATGACAGCCAGCAATCATTTATCCTAACTTGATTAGACAATAATGGTCTGAAAAAAGAAGTGGGGCCCGGGATTAGATTGAAATTCTAGAAGGTTACTACTTAATTACTCCCTCCGTCCCGGTTTAAGGTTCTTAGTTTGACTTTGCATGTTTATTAAGGAATTAATGCAAACTTGAGTCAAGAATACTAGAGGGTGGAGGATATAATTGTCCATTCATAAAGCAAGTGGGTGAAAAATAGATGTGTTGGAGGCCAACCTAAAATGGAAGAAGGCGGTGACCTAGTAGGGAGGGATGAGTTCGGTGGATGGAGTGGAGGAGGGAGGGGCGGTGTTAAGTGGAGGAGGCCAGGGGATCGTTTTCTGGTGGTGGTTGAATGGTGGCGGGTTAGTGGTGGTTGAACGATAGTGTTTAAATGGTGGTGTTTGTCGGGATGGGGAGATCTAGATGATGAAGTTGATGGAAAGTTAATTTTGACATCAACATTTGTTAGAATTTTAACACCTCGTTTGTCACATCACCATTTCGTTAAAAAATTAACACCGTTAATTAAAAAGGAAATTGGTTGCATAATTTAAAAACAACTTAAAAAGTATGTTGCATTTTTTAGACACTAAGAAGTACATTGCATTATTTGATGCAAATGGCTAAAATACGTTACTTTAAGTAGTCGATTGGCCGATTAAAATTTATCAATACTTGTTCGGTCTCAATTGAAATTATATACTCCTTCGTCTTTAAATTGTACAAATTTTAAGTAAAATATATTCTAAAAATCTCTATTAGTTATATAATTTAGTGGTAATTTCTGTATACATTCTTGTAATTCTCTTTTAAACATTTAATTTTGCAAGTATAAAGAGACTAGTGAAATATTTTTGGTAAAATAAAATTTATGGACAATGTTTTTTTTAGAAAAAGATATTCATTTTGAGACAAAAAATTCTTGAAAATAGACATTTTCAATTAAAAACAGATGTAGTATTTTGAATTGAATATGGGATGAATGAAATGTGTTCACAGAGTAACTTGTATGAGTATGAAAAGTGAGGTAAGTGATAGAAATCTTATATATATATATATATATAAGCCCGTAATGGATGTCCAAAAGGGAATTGGAGCTCGTCTTGAACTAAATGGTATGTCCGCCCCATGGAAATCGTTCCACTTGCTGATATAGCTTAGAAAGTTCTGAATTCTTTTTCCCTTCCTTTTTTATACGTGAATAGCTTCAAACTGGTACTGATGTAATGAGAAAAGACGGCTTTTAAGCAAGTCTCTTTGTCCTATTTCGTGTATATAAACACCTAGCGAAGATATAGCAAACAAATAAAGTAGCCCTATGTTCGGATCTGACAATACCATACCATAATCAAAAGGTACAACGGCCCGAGCGACCAGACTTAACATAAATGTAGCCACTGGAGCCATTCTAAAAAGGGAGAAATTAGCACTACTTGGTGAAATAGGTTGTCAACCCCTCTCGCCGCTCTACTGCTCCGGTCGAACCGCACTTGACCTTCAATCAGAGTTACGGTCCCTAACGACCTAACTAAATAGAAAAAACGATATCAACAAAAATCTATCTCCTACTTGATTGAGAGCTTCCGCTCCGACCTTGGCTTTAGCTTCAATTAGACTTGTATCTGGAGATGGGGCTTTTTTATACGAAGCCTAAAAAAACCGACGAGTCGCACACTAAGCATAGCAATTATATTAAAGATTCAATTGAATTTTTAGGCAACCTTAGAGAATTTAAAATTCGAATTTTTGAGTTTCTCACCGAAGAGAAGGGAAGGGAAAAACAGGTTCAAATCTGTCCTAAACGGGATCAAAAAGCCCAGCTTGCTGCGAAAAAACAAAAAAGAAGTTTATAGAGGGCGAATCGCCCAATCACTTACATATTCTTCTGAATTCTATGTATCCGCGGGACTCATTTCGAAAATCCGTAGGGGTATGCAAAAACAAAAAAGGCCCCACCCCGTCTCCACTGGATCTGTTCCCGGGAGTACCCTAAAAAAAGGGAACCTTTCCCCAGCTATTTAGGCTTAATAAGATGTGAGAGCGCCTTTCTCTCTATAAGAACGGCGCGTTCCGAGGTATGAAGTGGGAGAGGAGGGATGTCATAATTGGGGTTTTGAATAAGACGACCTTTTGATTTTCATTTGTTTCTTTTTCATATTGAATATGAAGAATGGGGGGTGTTAAGCTTTTTCTCATCCTGGCATCGAGCTATTTTTCCGCAGGACCTCACCTACAGTATCGTCACCGCAGTAGAGTTTCACCACCAAGTTCGGGATGGATTGGTGTGGTTCCTCTACGCCTAGGACACCAGAATATCGACCCATGAACGAAGAAAGGCATGAGAGAAAATAGTGATTGCGAGTCCCCAATTCTTGACTGGAGGGGACACCAAAGGCCTCTGCCCTTCCATCATCCATTGGATAGATAGAGAGGGAGGGCAGAGCTTTTGGTTTTTTCATGTTGTCAAAGAGTTGAACAATGAAAATAGATGGCGAGTGCCCGATCGAATTGATCGGGTCATGTAGGAACAAGGTTCAAGTCTATCGGTCTGTTAGGATGCCTCAGCTGCATACATCACTGCACTTCCACTTGACACCTATTGTAATGATAAACGGCTCGTCTCGCCGTGACCTTCACTTCTCTATGCCCGCGGCTTTTCGGAAATATATTAGCGGATGAATTAGTGGTTGTTGTTCTTGTTTCTTTAGTACCTTCAGTAGTTCCTATTCCTGTGATGTTCCTTGGATTATTTACAAGTGGTATTCAAGCTCTTATTTTTGCAACTTTAGCCGCGGCTTATATAGGTGAATCTATGGAGGGCCACCATTGACTAGTTTTCGAAAGAGTCTTTTTTAGCGGATTTAAAGTTGGTGAAGAGGGATGTGGTTTTGCCATGTGTACAAGTCATGGAGGAAAGATGAATTTGGTGATGCCACATCAAATCTACCCTAATAAATAAGTGACTTTTCATTTTTTTTCTATTAGCTAATAGTATTAGCTAATAATATTAGTTACTAAATGAGGTATCTATTATAGTTAACTATTATAATAAATAATACATATAATTGTAATAGTTACTATAATAAGTAACTATTACTTATAATAGTAATAGTAACTATAAAAGTTAACTATTATAGTAACTATTATAGTTAACTATTACTATTATAAGTAATAGTTACTATTATTGTTAACTATTATAGTTAACTATTATAGTTAACTATTACTATTATAAGTAATAGTTACTATTATTGTTAACTATAATAGTAACTATTACTATTATAAGTAATAGTTACTTATTATAGTAACTATTATTATTATAATTACTATTTATTATAATAATTATTATATAAATTAACTATTATATCTAACTATTAATAATTAACTATTTATTTAATAATTATATTTAACTATTAATAGTTAACTATTATAATTAAAATTATATACTCCATTATTATGATTGATAATTAACTAATATTATTAAATAAAAATATAAACGAACAAAATATAATAAAATTAATAATTAGTTACCCGTGCATGGCACGGGTTACCCACTAGTTAAAAGTAAAGTGGAGAATAGTAAGTGAAAAGTTGTTCTGAGTGTGAAAGTGAGTCTCATTAATTAAAAAGAAATTATATATTTTATATTTAAAAGTGTACGGTTTATAACAAGATACTCAAAAAGAATAATATATTTGATTTGTGATTAAAAAAACACAAAATCTTGGGAAAAACGCGTTTTTCCAAACGCTTAGAAAAAAACGTGTTTTAAAAAAACGCGGTGGCATTTTGTAAATAATCGGAACTTCTCAACGGTTCTGGATATCAATATAAAGGCTTTTGGATATGAGATTGATAGCCAGAACCTTTGAAAGTGATAGCCAGATGGGTCCTGGATATCAATATAAAGCCTTCTGGATATGAGATTGATAGCCAGAACATTTGAAAGTGATAGCCAGAAGGGTCCTAGATATCAGTATAAAGTCTTCTGGATATCAATATGGGAAATAATAAAGTTACAAAAAATGGCTACAAAATGTAGCTTACAAAATGAGGTGTCATAATTGTATTGGTGTTTTTAATTAGAGTGTGTCGGGTCCACTATGGATGTAGCCAATAAAATATCGCCACCACATCTTGTATCCTTCATTTTGTAACATTCTTTTGTAAGCCTAGCATTGCCCTATCAATATAAAGTCTTCGGGAGGTTTTGAAAAACACATTTTTCCTAACCATTAGGAAAAACGCGTTTTACAGGAGATCAACCCTAAAAAATAAAAAAATAAAATAAAAATCAAGTCGAAAAGAAGAATTAAATTAAGCACGCGTTATGTGCGGACGTACTAATTGTGGTCCGGTCCAAAGGATCAGTCACACTACATTAATAAGTAAGGTTTGGATGAATATTAATGACATTGATAGTGAGTGATGTTGTTCAATTATGCAAGCTCCATCGTTCACACTTAAGGTTCCATGCATCTCCCTTTAATAAAAAAAAAAAAAAAAAAAAAGGGAGATTAATTGGAGATATAAATTACATTTTTCATAAGAAAAGTATGGTATAAAAGGGGGTCACAGTGACATAATAGTACTCCCTCTTTCCCTAAATGGGTGTCCAAATTTTATTTTAATGGACACTGAAAATCTCAATTTTTTGAACAATTTGGTAACAACGATTCATATATAATCTTGTAATCTCCTTTCCAAACCTTTAGTTTTGCACGTATAAAGAAACCGGTGATTTTTTTTTGAAAAAAAAAACGTTTAGGGAGAAAGTTATGTTAAAAAAAGACACTCATTTAGGGACAAAGATTTCTTGAAAATGGACACTCATTTAGGGACAGAGGGAGTAATTTTTTAAAACAATTAAAATTAACAAATTAATAGTACTCTCTTTGAATTGTATTTTAGTAAACTTGATCATACTTTGATCAAGTAATTTGAAGAAAAATAATGGTCTTAATAAAAATTTAATGGTTGTTATTGTATCTGATTAATATTACTCTTAATAATGATTTTTTACATTTACATTAAAATAATTAATTTTCAAAAAATATTTGGTCAAAATATAGTCAAGTGTACTAAAAGCTATTTCAAGTGGAACTCAAAGAGCATGTTAGTACGCTTTAAAAAATCAATTAAATCCACAATTCCTAAAAATTAAGGGGTCAATTGAACCCGTTTATTAAGCTGGCTCGAGCTTACTAGACCGAGGTCTAACTCGGTTCTAGCTCGAACATGTGGTCAAGCCAAGTGGATTGTGTTCCCTTAATTTGGCTCGTTAAGCTATAATTGTATTTGTTCACGATCAACTCAAACTCGAACTCAACCCGATAAGCTCGTTAAAACTGTAATTTTTATTTACGATCGGCTCGAACTCGACTCGTTAAGAACACATTTTTTGTTTTGTAGAAAATCTAAGCTCGAGCATGATTCGTTATAACTTGAGGTCGATATTAACTCGAGTTGCTCACAAACACCTCAAAATTTTTGACTTAGGCTCAAAACAAGTGGGCTCGAGCCCGAGCTCGAAAAAATATCGAACTCCAAATGTTATAAACGAACTCTAAATGTATTTTTGCATTTTAAAATGAATTCTTTACATTTCTTATGCAAAATTCACCGCTGAAGCGTCATAGCAAAAGAGCAGCTGGAACAAAATGCTAATGCAGTTGATTTTTTTTTTTTTGGAACTAGTTTCTCCATAAATTATAAAAAGTCCTGTTTTTATAGGGTTTAAGGTTTAGGGTTTATGGTTTTAGGTTTGGAGTTTAAGGGTGAAAAACATAACTTTTTATAACTTATGGAGGAACTAGTTTCCTCCAAAACACTCTCAATACAGTTTTGAGACGTAGGTTAGTTATAAACGTTGAAATATATTTTATTTCTTCCAAATGTTCTAATCTCTCCGTCCCGGTTTAAGATTTTAGTTTGACTTTGTACACTTATTAAGAAATTAAAGCAAACTTGGGTCAAAAATAGTAGTTGGTGGAAGATATAATTGTCCATTCATAAAGCAAGTGTGTGAAAAATAGATAGGTAAGTGATGGTATTTTTGTAATATATGAACTTTTTGAGGGCAAAATGATCCAAAACACTATTCATCTTTTGCAATTTAAGAAATAAAGCAACTAAAAAACTTAAATATGGACATACCAAAAAAAAAGTTAGAACCTTAAAGTGAGACGTAGGGAGTACATTTGGTTTTGGGGGAAAGTAGTTCGTCCATAAGTTATATAAAAAGTTCACTTTTTAACCCTTAAAACCTAAACCTTAAACCCTAAACCCTATACTTTAACCCTTATAAAAACAGAACTTTTTATAACTTATGAAGAAAATAGTTTCCCCCAAAATTTTCTCTTTTATAATAGACATTTTATATCTTTTACGAGTTTCATCCATACTCCCCCCGTCCCACCTCACTTGAAACTTATTTCAATTTTAGTCCGTCTCACTTCACTTGAGACTCCCCAATTTTTTATTTATTTATTTTTGATAATTTTATATTCAATCTACCCCACCCACTCATTCTCTCTTCATTTTCCACCACACAATTCATTCAACCAACCTACTTTTAACCCTACCCATTATCTCTCTTCATTTTCTACAATACATTTTCCTTATTTTATTCTTTTTCCTTAATTATTATGTACATCTCTTCTTATGTATCAAGGGAGATGGGACGGAGAGACTACACAGCAAATAACAGCCGTTAAAATAAATTCAAATTCCGTTTTGAAACGGAAGTAATACTATTAAATTTGTACCACAATGCAATGCAAATACGATGACAGCCAGCAATCATTTATCCTAACTTGATTAGACAATAATGGTCCGAAAAAGTGGGGGCATTAGATTGAAATTTCAGAAGGTTACTACTTAATTACCTTTTTCAACCGGCACACATGAAAAGTTACCTTAATGAAGAACATCATATCATGATGATGAACAACTTAAAAGTGCCCTCCCTCCGTCTCATTTTAAGACGTCTCATTTTAAGAGTAAAAAAATGAGTGATTTCAAAAATAAAATAAAATGTGATGTGTTTTAAATATTAACTAGTATTCTCACCCGTGCCACTGGCACGGTGACAGTATGGAAAGAAAAAAAGAACCCCATTTAATTTTGTCCTCTCACATAAAATCCCTAACCTCAACTCAATTTCTTCTTTTTTGTTACCCAAACTCATCACCTTAAGGATCATTTTTTTTTTTTTAGCATTTCTATCATGTTTTTGTTTCCGTCCATTTTTTTGGATAATCCATGTACCAATCCGAATCAGTGAAAACTTTCTTTTTTGGAGTGGATAGGTTACATAACTACCGTGGGGAGTGGGATAGTGGGTTATTTTAGATTAGTTTTAGGCCGTTAGATCATTTTATGAGATTCAATCACAGCCGCTCTTTGTAAAGCGGTTATTCTTGCTTTCTATTGTAGTATAGATAGTTGGGTAGGAGAGCATAAGTGGGGTAGAGAAGATTTAGTGGATAATTGTTGTGACTATGACATATAAGACCGATTTTTCATTTTAGAATTTCGACTCTTAAAAAAGGACGCATTTTTAAAAATAATTTGACTCTTAAAATGAGAAAAAGGGGAGTATTTAAATATTGTGGTTTTATTTGAGGTTTCTATTAAGACAGAAATCAATTCAAGTTTGGATTGTGAAGCATAAAAAAGGTGTACTTGTATACTCCCTCCGTCTCGGACTAAGGTTTTTAGTTTGACTTTACACGGAAATTTAGAAAAAATAAATGTTATGAGTATGAAAAGTAAAGCATGAGAAAGTAGGAGAGGAAAAGTGGGTAGAAAGTTTTTGTTGTGAGAATGATAAATGGATCCCATTGTCTATTTTAGGTAATAAAGCAACTAAAAACTTTAGTCTGAGACAAACCAAAAAAGAAACTAAGAACATTAGTCTGAAACCGAGGGTGTATATGAATTGAGAGGCACTAACATAATGTTTGGCATGCACATTATTGGTTTGATTGATAGGAAACCGATATAATACAAAGTTGTTCAACGTTTTCGTTTTCAAAAAAGGTAGTCTTACTTGTCAACGTTGGCATGTGCCATATTGGACCAGCGATGGATATCAGGATATGAAGTTATCTTGATACTCCCTCTGTCTAAAATCATCTTCATATTATTTTTGCATATTATTTTTGCAGTTATTGCAAAGTAGCTTTTAGTAATAATTTTAATTTTATTTAATTATTTTAATGAGAATTTAAAATTTGTTATTGATACACCATCAACAATGCTATCAATACCAAGTTTTAGATTTTGGGCAGTAGCATTTGTGGGGTTGGTTGAATATAAATATATTAAAACATTTACATTTTGGGCAGTAGCATTTGTAGTGGGACGGACAGAAAAGGAAATTAGTAGCACTTGTGGTGGGACGGAGGGAGTATATGAATTATGAAGTGCTAATATTTCACCAAAGAAGTCCAAATTAACCTCTCTTTTTTTTTTTTTCAATTTGATAACAAATTATGACACTGAAACTAGAAGAGTGACAATGGAATTTTTTTAAGTTCCATTAAGTGAACTTAGAATTGAGGTTGTCAATCGAGAGAGAGAATCAATCCCGTCTCATGAAAAATAATCCACAATATCTTCTCATTTGCCATTTTTTATTATCCTAAAAAGTTTTTCACATTTCTATATTTTAGGCTTAAAAGTGCATAAATGAAGCATGACTAGTGAAGCAAGTGTTCATATCCTTAAAAAGTTTGAATAGTCAAACGCGAAGATCTCATTTGAAACGGAGAGAGCAGTTTAGTTTGAGCTGCACCAATTTATCATGGATACAAAACACTTTAAAAAGGTCGTAATAAAAAACACGAGACTTATTAAACACGGTCTCGCTTATTTGAAAGGTTAGTTGGAAAGAATCAATCCCGTCTCAAAAATGGGTGTCTTAATAAATTTAATTTTTTTTCTAATAAGGAATATTTTTTAAGATGATAATTATTTTGAGACAGAGTGATTATCATCGATCCCATCTCTCAACCCCACGCCGAATGGACAACACAAAAGAACGTAGTCACTCCCTTTCTAAATTCTAATATGAGTGTGTTTTGGAGGAAACTAGTTTCTCCATAAGTTATAAAAAGTCATGTTATATTCATTTTCTATTTTATTTTTTGGTCTTAAAATGAGTATTATATTTGTTAATAATTGTACCTAGTTATCTTTGTAACCTTTTTTTTTTTCAATAGTCGCTTTAGATTTGTGATTGCAAAACTAGTATTTAGTAAGTGAATAACAAAAAATATTTATGCATTTTTTGCCTTTTAATTGACTAAAAGGTGAAAGATGTTCAAAAATGTCTCCTAAACTAAAATTTTTAGACATTTATGTAGGGCTGGAGGTAGTACCAATCATTGTCTAATTCGTTTATATCCAAAACATTTTAAACATTAAAAACAAGAAAATAGCCTACCGCAAACATTAGATTTATTCAAAAATCTAATTAAGCTAGTTGTCAAAATTAAAGTGAGACTATTTTTATTTCATAACGAAAGAGTATTTATTATATATTTACTCTTATATATTTCACTAATACTACAATATCTCCATTGAAACATGCTTAGTCTAGCTATAACTAATCACTCATTCTCTATTTTTTAACCTCATTGAGCTCTACATCAAAATGAGACTTATCATCAATGTCAATTTCCATTTTGGTCTTGTACTCATATCTTTGAGCAACTATGAGATAATATATCATGTTCACAATCCCCACTATTCCTATAACGTAGTAGAAATAATCAAGCCTCCCTTGATTAAGATTCGCCGTCAACCAGTCCGCCCGCCCGTGCTTTCGTGTTGTCTTGTGCACGATCATAATTAGTGCACTGCTTATGTAATTAGCGCAACCAGCCGTGATAGAAAACAATGAATTAGCCACACTTTTCAAATTTTCGGGAAACTCCTTGTAGTAAAACTCAATTTGACCGATGATATAGAAAGCCTCGGCAAACCCCATGAGGATAAGTTGTGGGGCCAGCCACATAACTGTCATCGGTGCGACTCCGTCTGGTCGAGCAGCTGATACAGCCGAATTTCTCCTCATTTTCTCAATGTAGCCTGCAACGAACATTGAGAGAAAACCAAATACCATCCCGATCCCGATTCGTTGGAGGATTGTGATTCCGCCCTCGAGTTTCGTGATTTTCCTTAGAGCCGGGACCACGATTCGATCGTAGAATGGGATCCATAGACCGAGGGTAATCATGGAAATTACTCCAAGTGAACCGGCGGGAATTTCAAAATGTGGGCCTAGGTGACGGTCCATTTTTAGGGCTTGAGAGACCGTAAAAGTCCATTGTTGGGCCATGGCAACAAAGCAAATGATGCTAGCAACTAAGATTGGGATGATCTTTATAAGGCATTTCACTTCTTCAATTTGTTGAACACTGGATAATTTCCATGGGCTTGTTAGTGACCCATCGGGCTTGATTTCACCATCCATTATTAAGGCGGATTTATTTAAGAACCTGAAATATAGCCAAATTGATAACTAGTTAGTACTGTATAGGTAAAAGGGTTTAGGTCTTTCAAATTGTCGATTTGTCAGTTAAAACTGTCAGCTTACTATCTGACTGTTTTAGGTCTCAATTTGCTAGATAAAATGTCCGCCTATTCGTTAGAACATTAAATCCTTTAGTTATAACTCTCGGTCGATGGTGAGTAGGGGGTGTTTTAACTGACAAACCGAGGATGTTAACTTGTAAACCAAAGGTTTTTTTAAAGCCCTAAGACCCCGTTTCTCAATATAGTTAGAAAAAATATAATTGTTACCTGAACCGGTCAGTTAAAGGAAGGTTTGGAACCATGTAAGTCCCCTTTCTCGGTGGATCATAATAAACTCCATCAACTTGCCCATCACTCGGAAGCTTAACTTTCCTTTTCTTATACGCGGCAACAAGTGCTTGAGCCATACCCGAAAATATGCTCCCTTGAGGCTCCACGTACACGTAAACTCTCATCCCGACGAAAAAAAGCACGATCGAGAACACCATAAGCATAGTAGGGATGCCAAAACCCCACACCCAACTTATCTCAGTTTGGATATAAACAACCAAAGTCATTGAAATGAGCAAGACCACAGTGAAAGTCATGTAATACCAATTGAAGAAGCTATTAATTCCTTTCCTTCCTTCATCTGTTGTTGGGTCAAATTGGTCAACGCCAAATGGTAGGCTGCAAGGCCTTATTCCACCTGTTCCTATGGATAAAAAGCCCAGGCCCAAAACTAGTAGGCCCAGTGAGTAGAGTTGGCCGCAATGCATTGGTGGGCCAGTTGTTGGGCTGCTGAGCAGACTGGTGGGAGGAGGTTTGGGATTGAAACTATTAGAGTCATGGTCACCATTCCCTGTTAATCATAAATATCCATTAAATATTAACCATGCAACAAAATAATATATTATTTATTATTATAATATATATATATATATACACACACACTCCCTCGTCCACCCGAATTAGGATTTTGGGTCGGTCGGACACGGGGATTAAAGAAAACGTGATAGTGGAGTAGGTGTTGTGAGTATAAAATTAAAGTAGGAGAGAGAAAGTGGGGTAGAGAATAATGAGTGAAAAGTTATTGTGAGTGTGAATGTGGGTCCCATTAAATAAAACACTTCCTTTTTTGGGTTGTCCTAATTCGAATGGGACACCCAAAATAAAATTTTGTCCTAATTCGAGTGGGACGGAGGGATTATATGTTTGTTAAACTAAGTCTACCGATTTATTTATTTTTTGGTTAAACTAATTGCCTTAAATGTCTACAGTACTACTCAATAATAACACACACAAAATAAGTGCGTCCACGCTACTTTTGAAAGTGACAACACAAGTGTAAATGATACACTGAATAATGCACAAATGTGAAATGGTTAAAAAAAAAAATATGTTAGAGGAGTACAAGCTAAAAAATTGCTAAAATATTACAATGTCCAGTTATTCATTGACCGTTACTTCATACGTCTCAAAATAAATATTTTGTTTAACTCATTAATAATTTTAATAATGTGTTTCGTGCCATTGTGATATTGCATTAAGATTCTTTCTGTATTTAAAAATACGATATTTATTTTAAAACAAATTTAAATAAATGTTTGATATTTATTATGGAAAAAAGAGTAATATTTTGTAAGTAAAATTTTGTAAAATAAATTGACCTTAAACTTGAGCACCACATGATTAATTCACATGTGGACATACCATACCATTTCACTTATCGACTTGGATACATGTATGGTGCATAGATATGTGTGATGGAAAACATAAAGATCCTATAAAAAAAAAATATCCCCGTCCCATGTTGCAACCACCCAACCTACTAGCATTATTGTCATTGGAAAATCGTAATTTAAATTTTAAAAATAAGACTTTTTTCATCAGAATATGCGAAATTAAAACAAACATTTGTTTTCAGTCAAGACACATCAGTTTAGGCCCATTTTCAAAATATTGTTACATATTGTTTTTTTTTTTAATTATTATTATTTTTATTTTTTTTACTAAAAAATGAGACTATTTTTGCGGGACGGAGTATATGTATACTCCTTTCGTCCCATTTAAAAATGCAAAATGTTGACAAAATTTGTCAACTTAATTTTATTTGACCAAGAAATTATAGAAGATTTGATAATCCAAATAAAAATTTAAAAATTGTTATTAATTCACAATCAAGAATAGTATCAATAACAATCTTTAAATTTTTATTAATATAATTAAGTTTGACCATTTTAGTCAATATTTTAGCATTTAAAATGGAACGGAGGGAGTAGTTTTGAAATAAAGTGAATTACCAGAAGAGAAGCAAAAGAGGAGACGGCAATGACCCAAAACTTGCCAACATAAGCATCAGAGATAAAGGCACCAATCAACGGTGCAAAATTGTTGACACCAGACCAAATGTTGATCAGGTTGGCAGATGAAACTTGGTCCATACTAAATTTTGTCATCAAAAATACGGTAAAGTTTGATAATAATCCAATCGTTGCCAACCTCTCAAATGTTTCATTTCCTGCATATAGTAAAAAAAAAAAAAAAAAAAACAATAAATCAAATAAAGTTAAAGTAACGTCTCCCTCCATATAGGCCCTATTTTTGGTACATGCTTACAAAATAAAGCTGTAAAATGGGATGTAATCCATGTGCTTAGTACTTTTTATGTGTATGTGTGAGGGAGACAAAATTTTGGTAAGAAATTTAGTGCATTCATATAAAGAATCCCACTTGTGATAAGGGTGTATTATTTTGTAAGTACTTTGTAGAAATTTGATCACAATAATAGTTGCTTTATTACCTTTTAAAAACACAATGAGACTCACTTGTCATTCTTACAACAATATTTTTTTTTAACCTGCTTTTCTCTCTCCTACTTTTTCCTATATTACTTTTCATGTTCACAACATTTATTTTTTCTTAATCTCCGTGTAAAATCAAACTATGAACCTTAGTCTGGGGACGGAGGGAGTATAGTAGTATAATATATGTGTGTGGGAGAGCTCAAAAGCTAATGCAAAACCTAAAATTTTAAGAGTCCATAATTCATGTGGTAGTGGTGGTGAGATTTTGCCTACTCCGGCCACAATTCAATTTAGTAATAAGAAATGAGAGAGAGAGAGAACCTAAGACGTAAGGCATGGACTTCCAACCGCCGGGGGTTCTTTGTTTGGTGGTGGTTTTGGATGGTTCATAAGGAGATTTGTGTGGTGGTGACGGTGGTGGTGATTGGCCGGATTCATTTTCCGGTGGAGGGAGCATTGCTCTTGAAGAAGAAGAAAGTGGAATGCATTTAGTACAACAAGCAAGCCAAGATGAACTTCTCGATTGTTGTCTTCTTTCTTTCAATATAGAAGAAGACATATTTTCTTTCTTTCTTTCTTTCTTTCTTGAGCTAATTATAATGTTTTGCACACTTCATCTATTTATATGCTAATAAAGTTATGTAGTGAGAGAGACAGATAGAGTGGGCAGTTGGGGTGTGATTGACTGATCCCGAATATCTAAACTCCCTCTGTTCCATTAAAAGGTTCACCATTTTGGTGATGACACGCAAATTATAGCAAGTGATGAGTGTAAAAAGGATTGTGAGAGATAATAAGTTAGTATGTATGACATGTGGGGCCTCCAATTTAAATATGTGAGAGGAGAAAGTTAGTGAGCATGACAAGTGAGCCCCATAATTTAAGTATGTGAGAGGAGAAAGTTAGTGAGCATGACAAGTGAGCCCCATAATTTAAGTATGTGAGAGGAAGAAGTGAGTGGGTATGACAAGTGGGGCCTACATTTTTTATTTTACCATTTTAGGAAATGATGAAGCTTTTAACGGGACACCCATTTGAGTAATTGGTGAAGCTTAAAATGGGACGGAGAGAGTATACTCTTCCCTCACTTAATATGTGCACATTTTTTTTCGTAAACACTATATATTTTTTTTGTATGTCATAAAATAAATATCCCTTTGTCTTTTTAAAGACATTTTTCTAGTCATTTTGGATATACCAATTATAAAGGCACACTCAAAATGAAAATGAAAATGAAAATGAAAATGAAAATGAAAATGAAAAAAAGTACCTAAACTCTTGGGGTTGTGCGGATTTGATAACTTATCTTATTTTTTCCCCAGTAAAAATACTTAACTTTTTTTCCTGTGCAGCGGAGGTACCTATTGCTTACGCCGTCCATTTTCTGACGTTATCCACGCTTATGACTGCTCACGTGACCTATTTAGAAGGGTAAAAGCGGAAGTTCAACTATGAGACATATCCCCGCAAAATAATGGCGGGTTTATTTTACGAGTCCAAGTATTTATACAACGACTTTCCCCTTTCTTTGTCTCTGTATCTAGATCGAATGAAACTAGGGTTCCAATGGACGTGTTTTGTGATTGTGGAGTGAAAGTTGCACTACGAACTTCATGGACTAACAAAAATCCAGGCAGAAGATTTTGGGCTTGCTAGAATATTGTGGTGAGTATAACCCTAATTTTTACTTACATCTTCTTCTACTTCATTCATGAAGTTCGTAGTACAGCTTTCACTCCACAATCACAAAAAACCTCCATTGGAACACTAATTTCATTCGATCTAGTTATAAAAACAAAGAAATGGGAAAGTCGTTGTATAAATACTTGGAATCGTAATATAAATCCACCATTATTTCCCAGGGATATGTCTCAGAGTTGAACTTCCTCTTTTACCCTTCAAAATAGTTCATGTGAGCAGTCACAAGCGTGGTTAACAACAGAAAATGGACGACGTAAGCAATAGGTACCTCCGCTGCACATGAAAAAGAATTAAGGTATTTTTACTGGGATAAAAATAAGATAAGTTACTAAATCCACACAACCCCAAGAGTTTAGGTATTTTTTTTTGCATTTTTTTCCAAACGAAAACTTTATAACTCTCCCTGTCCCGGAATAAATGTTATTAGTTTCATTTTTCGTTTGTCTCAAAATAAATGTCGTCTTTCTAAAAATATATATATAGGGGTACTTTGGTAATTTAATGGGGCTGTGAAAATAAGGGGCTGTGTATATAAATATAACCTTTTTATACATAAAGTTAATTTAAATATATTAACAAATTAATTGTAACACTTAAAAGACGGTTAATATTTCTTTTGGGATCCCCTAGCCGTGGTTAGTTAAAATGAATAGGATTAATTTTTGAGCAATGCTAGAGGCACAAAATAAGGTCACAAAATCATGCACACAACATGAGGTGGTGATATTTTATTGGTTGCATCGATAATGGACCCGCTACACTCTAATTAAAAACACCAATAAAATCATTACAACTAGGATTTTGTGAGCAAGATTTTGTGACTTTTTTGTGCCCCTAGTATTATTCTTAATTTTTCAAAAGCTCCTAAAATAAAACGTAATTTCTAATAAAGACTTTGATTTTATTGTTTTATCTTTAAAAAGACCACAAGTTCAAATTTTATTGAGTTTATTGCCATATGACTTTGCGTACTTTTTCATTTTTACACATTGACCTCTGAACTACTGAATCGACCATCATTACATGCGTACTACTTAAAAAAGATTCAAAATAACCAAAATTGTAAATGAAGACCTATTTATACTTGGTGTCCCATTTTTGTTTTTCTAAAAGATCCAAAAATGATTTTTTAACTTATTCATTTTTATTTTTGTTCAGGAGAATGCTTCTCATTTTAAAGCTCTCGTTCATCTCTGGTCAGATTCCCTCCTTCATCTTCGGTGATTTGCAGATTGCCGGCAACACTTCCGTCTCCCCCCACTCGAATCATCATCAATGTCTCGAAAACACACACACACACACACACACCGCTCAACCATCTCTGGTCAATAGAGGGAAGAGGGGAAGGACGACTTTTAATGGAGAAGAGGGGATCAAAAGGAGCAAGCGCCGAAAAACGAAAAAGAAAATGAAATGAGAAATTTCGACAACAAATCAAGCCATTTTACTTATGGAAGTTTTAAAAAGCGAACGATATTCATAGATCTGTAATATTTTAGGAAGAATCCAACCAAAAAATGGCGATTAAAAATCTTTAGAGGGCTCACCGAAATTTGGCAATTTATAAGAAATCGTCGGAGTATGCCCCAAGCAGATCTGGTGGAAACACACAAGATTTATGTTCAAAATCGTGTAAAAAAGCAATATTCATGGAATAATCTGATTTAATATAGCAAGAAATCGAAAATCTCAAACTTACCGGAATAAGGGAAGTTGCCGGAATATGGAAAGAGCAAGAACCCGCCTATACAGTGGCGGATCTATTAAGGAACGAGAGGGGGCGACGGCCCCCACTGAATTTCAAAAATTTTTTTTTTTTTTTTTTTGAAGTAGATGGTTATATATTTTAGTTGTTATAAAGGAACACAAATATTTGTTTGTCACAGTGGTTAGGCGAGCTATGTAATACTTGGTGGTTTCATGTTCGAGACCCATACACACCATTGCCCCCTCCTTTATTTTTCCTCATTATTCATGAAATCCCACTTTACTTTTTTCTTTTCAATACAATTTGATGTTGATTTTTTCTAATGCAATTTGTTGCTGCTCTATTGATCAATAAAAGCGTGCTAGCACATACTCCTTCTGTTCCATTTATATTAGCCACGCTTGACATTTTTGTCAACAAAAGTATATTTTGACTAAACACTATAGTCAACAATAATTGTTATTGATAAAACACTAAATAATGAGCAAAAATTACCTTTCTTTTTTGCATATTTATATCATTTTTATTTATAATTAATATTATAAAACAAAAAGAAATACTCCCTCCGTCCCAAAATGATCTTCTCATTAGCCATTTCACATAGTCCCAAAAAGTTCTTCATATTTCTACAATTTAGGCTTAAAATTTCATAAACAAAACATGACTAGTGAAGCAAGTGTTCGTATCCTTAAAAAGTTTGAATAGTCAAATGTGAAGATCATTTTGGGCCGGAGGGAGTAATTTAAATAATGTCGCAATCGACGCAGTGTGAATTTTTTTTGGCCCCCAGTGACCATAATTCCTGGATCCGCCACTGCGCCTATAATTCGAAAGAGATGAAAAAGGGAATAATCAGCCAACCCGCCTGAAATGAAAATAAATAAGTCCAAAAATCATTTTTGGATTTTTGGAAAAAGAAAAATGGGATACCAAGGGCAAATATCCCATTTATTTACGATTTTGATTTTTTTTTAAGTAGTACACATGTAATGATGGTTGATTCAGTAGTACAGAGGTCAATGTGTAAAATTGGAATAGTACGCAGGGTCATATGATAATAAAGTCAAATTTTATTACTCGAAAGCCGTTTAAGACACAATTATTAGAGGTTTTTTGGACTATGAGACACATATTAGATGTTTTTCGAACGCCATATATGAGTATTTGAGTGTCTGATAAACGTGTCTAAGATCGACATGGGTATTAGATTGTCTGATAGATGTATCTCAGAGCGACATATAAACTTTCAAGAAATTAAAAAAAATGTAGAGTCTTTACAAAGAATAAACGTTTGATTTGAGGGATTTTGAGAAAATGTCCTTTTTTCTTTACTATAAGACTGAGTTTTTTTTTTATATGTTTTGTATTTCTCAGTTTCTTTGAAAATGCATAGCTCATGTGAAGGTTTGATCTGCTTGGATCCCTATCTTAGAGTGTACTCCCTCTGTTTCATAACATATGTACAAAAAAATTTTTGTGTTTGTCTCATTAATAAGTTATACTTTCTTTAAAATATAAAATAAGCGTGGATAATTATAAGAAAAAAAAAAAACAGGGATAATCGTTCAAAAAAGAAAGGATGGGTAATAAAATTTGTGACATAACGAGTTGAGACATTCAGTTGAGAGTTCAAAGCAATTACGAAAATAAGAAGGACAAAGACAAAGTACGTATGACCAAAATAGCGTGTGAAAACCATCAGGTTCCATGTGAAACAGGCCCACGCCCACCACAAATTTAAAATTCTTATCTTACTCATCATTGAAATTTGTCTCCAAACCGTACACCCTCATCACGCCGACTTAAGCTACCCATCTACTCCCTCCGTCTCTAGTTACCTTACAAAAATGAGGCTTTGCACAAAAATTAAGAAAATGATTGTAAAGTTGATGTGTTATGAGTGTAGATAATTGAGTGGGAGAGAGAAAGTGGGTAGAGAAAAGTAAATGGATAGTTGTTGTGAGTATGACAAGTGGGTCCCACTATTTAAAAAATGTTTAAAAGTTTCCTTTTTGGGATTTTGTAATGTAAATAGGGACACCAAAAATGGCAATTTTTGTAAGGTAAATAGGGACGGAGAGAGTATCTCATACTTATTGCTATCAAATGAGATTGCACAAAGATTAAAAAAAAAATGTTAAAAAAGTAAGTATTGTGAGTGCGTAAAAGAGAGAAAATAAGTTAGTGGATAGTTGTTGTGAGTGGATAAGAGAGAGAAAGTTGAACATTTTGGGTAAGTATCAATAAGTATGAGACGCCCAAAATAAAAATAAGTAGCGATAAGTATGATACGCCTAAAAAAGAAATAAGTAGCGATAAATATGGAAAGGAGAGAGTACAATTTAACTAACGGTTTTTTTTAACGTATGCCTTTGGGGCACATGATAAAATTTAATTATGGCAGCGAATCTATGTAATTACAGCAGTTTTACTTAGAAAATTTCAATAAATTACTAAAAGCTGCTATATTTAAGTTTTATCATATGCCTTAATAACACACGTTAAAAAAACCGTTTAACGAATTATTTTCGACTATTAATAAATTCAATCATTCGCTTGTTGCTGTAAATGCCTAGAAAAATAAAGAGTTTTGCTATGAAAAATTGGTTCACCACTCTAAGGAAATTTTATATCACAAATTATAATTCAAGCAAATTAACCCCTGAAAAATGAAATTATTATTTCAGAATAAATAGAGTATTGTATATAATATGTAATTTGTTGTTTAAAGTTGTCATTTTGTTGGCAATCAATGAAAATGTGATGAACTGTTTAGAAATGGATGAATAACTTAACGAGCATTTTTAAAGGATTACAATCTCCATTCGATAATTTATATGCTTCTTGGTGACCACTATTTTATCCATCATTATCAGTTACATTAAGTGAATGATATATGTACAGTACATTGTGAAAGAGTATGAAATACTCTTATATTTATTTTATATATCTTTGTGATTCTGATAATAATTATTGTATATAATTAGTTTAGTTATTTTAGGAATTAGTTGTAATTATTTAGGAATAGTTTATTTTGGGTTATTTATTATTTTTTATGATTTATTTGACTAACATACTAATACTTATCTTTGGTAAGTGGATATATTTTAGGTGTTTTATTTTAGGAAGACTCTCATATGGAAAGAATGATTTCTTGGAGTGTAAGGAGCGGCCAAGCCTTGTATAAATACAAGCCGACTCCTTCATTGACTTTGACGGATTCACAGAGTATTTTGAGAGAGTCTTTTGTTTTTTTGAAGTTCTTGTTCATCAAGAACTCAAGTGTTTTTGGTGTTTAGTCTATTCAAGATAGAATAGGTTTTGATCTTTTCGTTGTTTTGTTTCTTTCATTCGACTTGTATTCTGCAAGATCGCTTTTAATATATGAAAGTTTTCCAGCAAGGTATTTCTTGCTGAAGTGTTTAATTTATTTCGTTTTATTTCCGCTGCATATTACTCTGTTCGTCGTGTCAACTGACTGGACAACTGTCTTGACAACTGTGAGCACAGTTGTACTCACAGTTGGTTGGTTCCCAGCACAGTCCTAGCCGCTAATTTCTTTCAATTGGTATCAGAGCCTGGTCTCGACATACTGAGATCGATCTTTGAAAGTGGTCATTATGGACTGTACTCATACTCGTAATAAGCCGCCTACTCTAGATGGTTCAAACTATACCATTTGGAAGGCAAAGATGACTATGTACATAAAAAACATAGATCATTGTGCTTGGGTCAGCATTCTAGTGGGATATAAATCCCCTTCCTTGGAAGTGGCTGATCCAAAAGCTAAAGCTTCTATGTCTGACGAAGAAAAGAAAGAAAAATTTTTTATTCCAAAACCCGAGCAAGATTGGAATGCGGAGGAAATTGCCCTTGCGAATTTCAATGCAAAGGCAATGGCCGCCATTTCTGATCACGTTGATTTTAATCTGTATCGGTTGTTCTCGAACCATACAGTGGCCAAAAATGCTTGGGATATTTTACAACTTCATTGTGAAGGGTCTGATAGTGTCAAACAAACTAAATTAAGGAGATTGATGACAGAGTTTAAAAATTTAAGAATGGGAGATAATGAAACTATTCAAGACTATTATGCTAGATTAATGGATATTTCAAATGAATCCTTTGCATTAGGAGAATCCATCTCCAATGCAAGGTTGGTTAGTAAAGTTTTAAGAACTCTCCCAGAAAAATTTAACATCAAAATCTCTGTCATTGAAGAAACTTGTGATACTCGGACTGTGAGTCTTGAAAAGGTTCTAAGTATTCTAACTACGTTTGAATTGAACCTTGAAGTGCAACAAACTAGCAAAGTAAATTTAATTTCTCTTGCTAGTGCTCTTACTGTGTCCATAGATCTTGTTGAATTATCAAAAGATATTGATGACTCAAACTTAGAGGAAGATGAATGTGACTTGATCTCTAAAAAATTCAACAATATGTTGAACAAAAAACGTCAACAAAGGTTTACTAATAAGGTTACTGCTTCTTCCCCTAAGATTGAATCATTCAAGAAAGAAACAAGTAAGAACAATTTTTTTTCTGAAAACAAAATATCTATTGAGTCCGTTCAGTGTAGAGCGTGTTTAGGGTTTGGACATTATGCCAATGAGTGTGCTAACACACTCAAAAAGAGAGGGATGAGTCTTTCTGCAAGCTTAAGTGATTCAGATGATGACGATCAGACAGCAAACCTGTCATTTTTACGATCATCACAATCCTCCTTTTCTGACAGTGAATCTGATAGTGAGACTGTGCTGTCAACTGACTGCACAACTGACCTATCAGATGGTACTAATGTGTATACATGCTTGAATTCCTCATCTGCAGGTGAATCTGAGGAGTCCCAACAGGAAGATGAAAATAGTGCAACCTATGAAGATCTGTACAATACATATGTTGAGCTTCATGCAGATCGGTCCAAGCGAATGGAACAACTCAAGGCATTCAAGAAGGTAAATGAAAAACTCACCTCTGACAATCTGAAATTAAAGGATGAGAATGAGAGGTTGTCGAGTGAAAGTGATACTCAAAAGGACTTCATAGCTAGGTTAGAAGTCATGCTTACCAAAAAAGACAATGAGTGTGAGAAATATAAAAGCAATCTTGAAAAAGAAACCACTACACTCAATAAACTTAACAATGGCAAGGCTAAATTGGAAGAGGTTCTGAACATGGGGAACCAAGGAAAATCAGGTTTAGGCTATGGAGATCCAATGTTTGTTAAGGAAGGTGAGGGCACTTCGAAAAACAATGAGAGATTCAATGCTAATCACGTGTCTCCTCATAAAAACAAAAGAAATAGAAAAAGGAGATACGTGTGTCACCATTGTTTTGCCCCTGGACATATACGTCCATTTTGCTACAAGTTAAAACAGGAACTTGGCTTGGAGAAGAACAGCAGCCACTTGACAAGACAACTGTGGGCACAATCTGACAATCAGTTGCCCTATCAACCGCCCAGGCAGCAGCAGGTCGGAAAAAAGACTTGGGTAAGAAAGGACACTTTACAGTGTCAAGTGGTGTTTACCTCCTTCAAAAGTAGTGTGGAAGGAGCTTGGTACTTTGATAGCGGCTGTTCTCGTCATATGACCGGTTCTCTTGAGCATCTCATAGATTATGAAGTCTTCAAAGGAGGAAATGTCAATTTTGGTGGAGGTGCTAAGGGAAAGGTCATTGGTAAAGGTACGTTGTGTGTTGACGGCTTGCCAAATTTGCACAATGTCTTACATGTAGACGGGTTGAAAGCAAATTTGATAAGTATCAGTCAACTGTGTGATGATGACTTATTTGTTAAGTTTGACAAGTACAAATGTGAAGTTTTTGATAACAAAAGTGTGTGTGTTCTTTCTAGCATTCGATCATCTGATCATTGTTACAAGTTGGTTGAAAACCATTCACGTTTTAACTCAATTTTTGATAATGCTCCTGATCTTATTGTCAATTGTGTTGAGGATGATGTTTCAGGTTATACTTGGGAGCATGAAAGGATTAATGATGAATCTGAACCTAAATCCACGAAAGAATCTGCAGATGCACCAACTGTGAGGACAACTGACAGTCAAGATGAACAGTCAACTGCCATGTCAGATGGTCAGACGGCAGCTGGTTCTGGTTCGGATTCTGAAATCGCTGAAGATCAGGTAAGAAGAGACAACGATGCTGCTGCAAGCATACAGGGAGACCATCCAACTTCCCAGGTCATTGGGGGAGTGGATGAAGGAATAAAAACAAGAGGGAAACAAATAAATTACCGGGAATTAGTCGGTTTGGTATGCATGAAATCCGCGTACCATCAGGTAAGCTCTTGTTGTTTTGTTGCTAAGTTTAAGCATGATAGTGTTTCAGAAACCTTAAATGGTAATAATTGGATCAATGACATGCAAGAGGAAGTGGTAAAATTTGAAAGCAAAGATGTTAGGTTCTTGGTTCATAGGCCATCTAATGCTGAATGTATGGGAGATGTTACTTGTTGTACTCAATTGTTGAAGATGAACCAGATAATAAAGGATTATGATCTTAAAAGTAAAACCTTTACTGTATTTTGTGATAGCTTAAGCTCCCAGAATATTGCCAAGAATCTGGTACAACATCTCCTAACCAAGCACATAGATATTATGCATCATTTTATTAGAGATCTCGTTGAACAAAAAATCATTACTCTTGAACATGTAAGCACAACGGATCAACTTGCTGATATCTTTACCAAGGCTTTGGATTTCGAGAGATTTTCTCTCGGACTGTGTGATACCAGTTGACTGCACAAGTGTGCAGACTACTGACTGCATAACTGTATAATTGTATATTACAGTAACCACTAATTAAAAATCAAAAAAGGTCTGCATACATTCTATTTGCACGATTGTCTCTTGTGATCACTTGCTCTTCTTTAGTTCCCTGACTCCGAGTTTTGACCCTTGAATGTGAGACCCTTCTTGACTTGATAATAAAATTATCTTGTTAATTCCTTCGCGTTGTTTATCATGGAGTGGGCATCAAATCTAAGCTTGCGGGAAGAACAAGCTGCCTCCAATCTTTGCAGTTACTACTCATTTAGGCAAAAAGCTGAAGTGTTTAAATACATAACTTGAGATTAAGGGTAACACTGTATTGTGAGAGTGAATAGCTCTTCCCGTAACAGATTCATTGGAGATATGCCTTTAAAAAGGGGGTGTTCTAAAAGCTACATGATTGAAGGTGTAATCTCATTGAATTCTTGTGAGTTGAGACCGAGTCATAAACGGAGTTGACCATTCTATGTCACACCAAAATTGAGACAATCTTCACTTGTGTGTTTAGGCATAATTTTTCTAAGTTTTTTTTCTCCCTTGTTATTTCCATCAGCAAATTGAACTGTTCTTCTTCTTGTTACAGATTTAACGCTTTCATGTGATTAACGATAATCTAATGGCGTGATGTTCGAGTTTCATTGTACAGTTGGTGGAAAATGTAATACATTGTGGATAAAAGGATTCAGTTGAATTTGGCAAGTTCTAATTCTGGGACGGATAATTTATCACAAAACATGGAAAAAGTTTGAATTTTAAAATCAAAATCCTTGGTTGTTTTGGATTTCAAATGGGTACTTCAATGTTTCTCGGTTCTCCTTACTCCTTGGCATTCCCGAGTTCTTAGGAAGAATCTCTGTCCTCCCGTGATATTTCCTCCATGTCAATTCTAGTTGTGAATTATGGTTTAGTATATCTTCTTCCTCATGTCTTTCTAGCTTCATTTCTCTCATCTCATCTTGTTCCTATTCTGCAAATGCTCTCTCTCTAACATTTTTTTGCAGATATATCCGAGACTTCAGGAGAAACTCTGAGTGATTGTGACACAAAATGATTGTTTGCCACTGCTCTGATCAAGCTCAGGCATTTTTGTTGTTAAGCATCCAGCTGGTACTAAGCAACTTGTTCGTGCAACTGTGCGGACAACTGGACAGTCAACTGTACAGTCAATTGTACAGTCAACTGGTAAGTCATCTGGTAAGTCTGCAGAACTCGCTGGTCTATAAAGGTTTGCTGCGATGTGAGTTGAGATTGATGATGCTCTTAGAGGTATTTTTTGTTGGGGAGATTCAAATTTAGGGGGAGTGGAAGATACTCACAATTTTCTTTCTTTGAGTTTGATGGTTCTTCACAAAAAAGGGGGAGAAAGGTGTGTTCTAGGTGGAGTAGAATCCATTGCACAAATTCAGGGGGAGAGATTAGTGTTTTGGATGTTTTGATCAGAACCACAAAGATAGGGGAGATTGAAAGAGTATGAAATACTCTTATATTTATTTTATGTATCTTTGTGATTCTGATAATAATTATTGTATATAATTAGTTTAGTTATTTTAGGAATTAGTTGTAATTATTTAGGAATAATTTATTTTGGGTTATTTATTATTTTTTATGATTTATTTGACTAACATACTAATACTTATCTTTGGTAAGTGGATATATTTTATGTGTTTTATTTTAGGAAGACTCATATGGAAAGAAGGATTTCTTGGAGTGTAAGGAGCGGCCAAGCCTTGTATAAATACAAGCCGACTCCTTCATTGACTTTGACGGATTCACAGAGTATTTTGAGAGTCTTTTGTTTTTTTGAAGTTCTTGTTCATCAAGAACTCAAGTGTTTTTGGTGTTTAGTCTATTCAAGATAGAATAGGTTTTGATCTTTTCGTTGTTTTGTTTCTTTCATTCGACTTGTATTCTGCAAGATCGCTTTTAATATATGAAAGTTTTCCAGCAAGGTATTTCTTGTTGAAGTGTTTAATTTATTTCGTTTTATTTCCGCTGCATATTACTCTGTTCGTCGTGTCAACTGACTGGACAACTGTCTTGACAACTGTGAGCACAGTTGTACTCACAGTTGGTTGGTTCCCAGCACAGTCCTAGCCGCAAATTTCTTTCACATTGATTCACTAAACAATTTTTTTTTTTTTTTTTTTACGATGTTCAAGTCAGAAAGAGGCGAGGAGAAGGATCGAATCCTAACGTTCACCGATGGTGAGACTTGACTTTACTAGTTGGTCACTCCTTTGGGAACCACTAAACAATTTTATGTATAAATGTAGTTATACTAGCCTTATATTTTTCGTTTGTTTGTCATAGATTAATTAATAGTAAGCTGTCAAAAAATTATAGATAAATAATGGAGTATTTAAAATCTATATTGAAAAGTTATCCACAAATATATTCAATTATTGATTGTACTTATTTTATTGAAAGAAAATTAATGTTTCTAGGCACAAATCAAAATTAGTGAAGCATATTTATATTACTAATATTATAAAAGTGTATATGAAAATATGTTTCTCTATAACTAATGAAAAGCAAAATTATTCGTAGTACGATTAACTTAAAATGTACGTTTTTTCAAAATGGATGTTCAAACAAATTTCTAAATTTCTTATAGATTACGAGTAAATTTAAAACTTTTTCGACATTCATTTTGATAAAAATGGAATAGTATTTTTACCATTTTTCCAACTTTACCCAACATAATGAAACAAATCGTTTCCATTCATTTTTTACTTTCAATAAGTAAAATTTGTTTTGTTTCGAACGGAAATGTTTTGTTTTGTTTTTTGTTTTGTTTTTTTTTTTTTAAAAATATCTGAGAGACTGTTATTTGTTTTAGAAAAAGAATAAAAAAAAACTGCTCCTCCTCGAACCATGCAATTTTTTTGGATGACAATTGAGCTAGTTAGGTAACAAAGGCAGGGGTCCCAAAGGTACAGGGATCAGATGTAGAAATAAATTTAGTCAAGCATTTACGACGGGTTTTATACATTGCATTCTTTATTTTTCAAAGTTTATCAATTTAATATTCCATTTATAAGTTGAGAAAATTACCACCTAATCCCTCATCCTAACTGAAATTACCACCTAATCCAAGGCTATATTTTCATTTACCATCTAGTCCAAGCTAATATTTATATTTACCACCTAGTCCATTAAAATTATTAAATCCCGAAACTACCCTATTATAAATAAAACCCTACCCCTCCTCCCTTGCAATCAGTCACACGCACGCCCCCTTCTCTCTCTAACCCGGCGACCTTTCTCTCACTACTTCCTCCGGCGACCCTCCGATCCCATCCTCCGGCGACCCCTCCGCTCCCCGTCCTCCGGCGACCTCCCCCTTCACCGGCCACCCCTTCCCTTAGCTAGCACACCGGCGACCATCCTTCATCTACTACAAACTCCTCCGTCCCCGTTTCCACCCCCATTAAACCCTCTCTATAATTTCTCCAGCGATGGCGCCTCTGAGTGTTGATACTCCTTCTCCAGATCCAGCGACCGCCGGCGAATCAAATCCGACCCCCTTTATCTTCTCCGGCGTCACTCCTTCCCTGACAACATTGACCGGCGTTTTTAGCCTCTGATTGTCGTAGATCTGGCATTTCAAGCCTCTGTCCGTCGTAGATCCGCCGTTGACTCTGTCTTCGAACTCCGGCTGCAACTCCGACAACGTTGTCCTACGTCGTGACCCAAGTCAACAGATCTACCTCATTCCATCGTCGTCTCCAGTGCCGGTATCACCTCCGAAATCCTATCACCCTCTAGTCATTAACAGATGAATTTCGAATGGAGTGTACTCTAAAATCAAATCGAAACTGACTGAGATGGTAAACATTATTTACTCACTTAATATTGTAAGGGGTTTCAGAGCCTGAAGCCACCGTGGCGTGGAGATCATTTTTGAGAATAAATTCTTCCATGTATCTGTTTACATATCACATCCTTCAAGCAATCACTTCGTTGGCTATCTAACTGTATCTTGATATTTGCTGTTGACTTGTACTCCCTCCGTCCCAAAATTATCTTTTCATACTTTTTTCGACGTTGTTACAAAGGAACTTTGAGCAATGATTTTAAGTTGATTTAATTATCCTAATGAAAACTTAAAACTTGTTTATTGATAGTATTGTTGATGTTGTGTCAATAACATGTTTTGGATTTTCATTAGTACAATTGAGTCAACCTAAATTATTGTTCAAAATTTGAGGATTTGAACTCCCAGCGTGCATTCTTCCACCTCTTTCTCTCTCGTTGTGACGTATGTGTGGTTTTAGAAGGTAATTTTTTATTCTTAAGTTGAAGATTTGCGTTGATTTAAACCAATAATTCGTTGGGTTTTTATTACATGTATTCAGTTAAGAAGAAAAAGATGATAGATCTCTCACTTGTAGCTATGAAAAAGAAAAAAAATGACTAAAGAGGGAGGGGTCTTTGGGGTCTGTGAACAGAGGTAATGGGGTCTTTGGGGTCTGCGAACTTGTTTTTGGAACAATTGCGAACTTACAATTGTGAACTTACAATTGCGATCATACAATTGCGAACTTACAATTGTGAACTTACAATTGCGATCTTACAATTGCGAACTTGTTTTTGGACAAGTGTGAACTTGTTAATGGAACAATTGCGAACTTACAATTGCGAACTTACAATTGTGAACTTACAATTGCGATCATACAATTGCGAACTTACAATTGTGAACTTACAATTGCGATCTTACAATTGCGAACTTGTTTTTGGACAAGTGTGAACTTGTTAATGGAACAATTGCGAACTTACAATTGCGAACTTACAATTGTGAACTTACAAGTGCGAACTTACAATTGCGATCTTACAATTGCGAACTTACAATTGCGAACTTGTTTTTGGAACAAGTGCGAACTTGTTATTGGAACAATTGCGAACTTACAATTGCGAACTTACAAGTGCGAACTTATAAGTGCGATCTTACAATTGCGAACTTGTTTTTGGAACAAGTGCGAACTTGTTATTGGAACAATTGCGAACTTGCAATTGCGAACTTGTTTTTGGAACAATTGCGAACTTACAATTGTGAACTTATAATTGCGAACTTGTTCTTGGAACAAGAACAAATGTGAATTATTTTTTTTTTTTGAACAAATGCGAACTTACAATTGGAACAAGAACAAATTTACATTTGTTCTTGGAACAAATGCGAACTTACAACTGTGAACTTGTTCTGAAACAACTGTGAATTTGTTCTTGAAAAAAATTATTTTTTTTTAAAAAAATGTGAATTTGTTGCTAAGAGCTTTTAATTTGTTCTTGTAGAAAATGTGTAGTTGTTTTTTAAATAAAGAATTATAGTTTTTTTTCATAAAAATAAAATGGACAATGGAAAATGGCCGTTGGAGGTGGTCACCAGAAAATGTTTGTCGGAAAAAAGTGGTCGGAGGTGGTGGCCGGAAAATGGTTGCCGGTGATAGTCACCAGAAAATGGTCACCGGAAAAGGTGGTCGGAGATGGTCGCCGGAAAACGGTGGTTGGAAGTAGTCGCCGGAAAATGGCCGCCGGAAGTGGCCGGAAAAGGTGCCCGGAGGTGGTCGCCGGAAAAAGGTGACCGGAGGTGGTCGACGGAAAAGGTGGCCGGAAATGGTCGCCGAAAAATGGTGACCGGAAATTGTCGCCGGAAAAGTGGCCGGAAAATGGTCGCCGGAGGTGGCCACCGAAAAATTATGGCCGGAGGTGGTCACCGGAAAATGGTTGCCGGAAAAAGTGGCCGGAAAATGGTTGCCGGAGGTGGTCACCGGAAAATGGTCGCCGGAGGTGGCCGTCGGAAAATGGTGGCCGGAGGTGGCCGCCGGAAAACGGTGGTTGGAAAATGGTGGCCGGAGGTGGCCGCCGGAAAATGGTCGCCGGAGACGGTGACCGGAAATGGTGGCCGGCAAATGTCACCGGAAAATATTGCCGGAAAACTGGCCGGAAAAAGGTTGCCGGAGGTGGTGGTCGGCCGGAGGTGGTGGCCGGTCGGTCAAAGTTGTTGACCGGTGAGAAGGTGAAAGGTTGAGGAGGGAGGGGTAATCATGTAATTTCCAGTCATTTAGTAAGGGCATTCATGCCCTTTTAATATCCCTTGGACTAGGTGGTAATATTGAAATACTTTGGACTAGGTGGTAGTTTAGATTCTAATGAGGGACTAAATGGGAATTGCCCCTTATAAGTTCAATTTAATTTTAAAAACTAAAAAAACTACGAGTTAGTCTTCAGTAAAACGCGTTTTTCCTAGTGATTAGGAAAAACACGTTTTTCACAACATTTTTTTTAAAACCTCGTACAAAGTTAAACTAAGAACCTTAAAAAGAGACGGAATAATTATATAGTTTCCAATGAAATACCTATAAAAAGAGTCGTTCTTGTGAAAAACGCGTTTTACATTAAGCTAAGAAAAAACGTGTTTTTCCCAATTGCCTTCTCTAATATTATCATGTGTCTTCTCTAATATTATTGTGCGCATTCTCTAATATTACACTTATAAATATTAAAGCAAACACTTTTATACATTCAAATAGGCACTTTTAGTGGTAGTTTTAAGACTGCCTGTCTTACTATTACAAAGTGCCTCTTGGATTATTGAAAAATGCATCTTCCATTGTCAACAAGTGTTTGGTGGGTTTTTAAAATTTTCAAAACAAGTGCCTGCCCTAATACTAAAAAGTGCCTCCTGTAGTATTGCAAAGTGCCTCCTACTGTATAAAAAAGTGTCTGGTGAGTTTTTGTAAGTGCCTGACAAGTTTTTCTAACTTCTAAAACACAAGTGCCTGCTCTAGTATTAAAAAATGCCTCCTGTAGTATTGCAAAATGCCTCATGTAGTGTTAAAAGGTGCCTGATGAGTTTTATAAGTTCCGATTATTTACAGCAATGCCACCGCGTCTTTTAAGTAACGTTCCGCTTATTTACAAAAATGTCAATCCGCATAGGAAAAACACGTTTTACACTAAAACGCGTGTAAAACGCGTTTTCCTAAGATTTTCTGATATAAAAATTATGATTTAGAAAAGATATGTAGTTTTAATCGGGACGGGTGTATATGATTATTGTTGATGTCCATTGATGTGATAAGATATGCTTCCTGTATCGTCCATTTTGTTAAGGATCCTTTCAAATAGCTGGATTTTACCTGCTTCATATTTTTATTCCTTGTTATAGAAGGGTTGTATGAGCTGGATTAACCAAAAATGATAATCCACTTAATTAGGAAACATAATTGCTCATTTAAATGTTATTGATTAACTAGTGACATGCAACGCAAATTATTAACCTAGAAACATGGCTTGGTGGAAACCAATTGGGTTGGAGTATTCCGGTGGTTACTAATTTTGATAATATTTGTAAGAATAAAAAATAATGTTGACAACTTAATTCATAGGATTACTACAGGGCTGAACCCAATCCGGAATATGAACCATAAAAGAAAATACCTACTAAACCGATCGCAAGAATACCAGTTACAGTACCTATTATCCCAAGAGGAATCCTTCCAAGTCGGCTAAGACTTGCCTTAATCACTTTGAATCTTCTTGAGAAATTTGATTACTGTTTGGAAAAATCTTCTGCGAAAAACGGACGAATAAAAAAGCCGCGGATCCGTTTTCTCTTCGAAACGCGGAAGAGGGAAAGGCTCTATGACTGTTTTTTCAAAACTCTCGCCGCAGAGAAGACATTTCCTATGATAAAAAAATTGACCAGAAAAAAAGTCAAACGGTTTTTAAGCTACTCATTTGATCGATGCTTGTTAGTTGTCTCATGGAATAATTTTTACGATTGACAAGTGGATTTTTCTATTTTTTCGGTTTTAATTTTTGATCGACTCAATTTATTCATATGTATAGAGTATTTTTTATTCTCTCAAAGCGACTCTATGCATTTGTCATGGTTGCATTCTTTGTGTATTAAGATGAATAGTTTAATAAAATCACCATTTTTTTTAATAGATTTTTCATATTCAAAAATGCCATAATTATTTTTGAATATGAAAAATCTATAAAATATGAATTGATTGAAACAGCTTGATCAAACACTGCAAAACGTAGCTTATGAGTTACATAAACGGTTACAAAACCTACCATTATCCTTATGATATGTATATTGCTTCAATAAAAATATATTTGAAGAAAAGTTGTGCCCACCCCACCATCTACAACCATGCCACCACTTTCAATACCACCACCACCATCATACCACACACACATATTTGTCCATATATATATATATATATATTGGTAAAGGGAATATGGAAAATATCCATACACTTTGCATCAGTGAGTCAAATAAATACTATGTTGTTTGAGTTTGTTTGTTTTCGAGATTTGGAATCCAATATACCTTCTCTTTAAACCAATGTTCACTTTAAACCAAATGTGGTACATGGCAATCCATGAGTGGGTTAGCTAGCTAGTGGCTTAGTGAATTCAATATTTAATCGGTATTTTTTACTCCGTCTCATTTCAAATTGCACAAAATCATCTCTGCCCGAAAATTAAGGAAAAAGTGGAAAATGTGATGTGTTATGAGTGTAGATAGTTTGGTATGAGAAAGAAAGTGGGGTAGGGAGTAGGGAAATTCTACCGAACCCGATCCGTATCCGAGACAATCCGGGCCGGGATGGGTGGGTTAGATAACAAATTTCCTAAACCCGGCGGGTTCGGATACGGGCTCGGTAGCTTCATGAGATCCACCCGTATCCGACCCGCCGCCCGTATCCGACCCGAATAGTATTTATATTAGGCTATTTACTATTTTACCCTTACTTTTAATCATTATTACTCCCCTAACCTTGAACATGTGATTTATGAACTGGGAAAATATAGGTTGGGCTAAAACCCAAGGCAATGAAAGAGATGGGCCAAGCCAAAAAAAAAAACTGGGTGGATACGGGCGAATACGGACGGATTCGGATTTGCCCATCGTCGGACACGGACGGGTTCGGTAGCCTCGGGTCGGATACGGGTTTTGCAATATCCGGACCGTATTCGACCCGTTGCCATCCCTAGTAGGGAGTAGTTAGTGGGTTCGTTGATGTGAGTATGCAAGTGAGTAAAAACTTTTCATTTTTGGATTTTGCAATTTCTATGAGATAACTAAAATGACAAATTTTGCAATTTGAAACGGAACGGAGGGAGTATAATAATAATAATCACTATTTATATATATTTTCCGGTAGATAATTAGACAAGATTTTGGGGTCCACTAAGAGAGTCTAATTCTATCACGGTTTATGTTGTTTGGTTGACACTATATAGGTGGTCCAATAGCCCCTAGCTAATCATTGCCCATTTGATTTTTTGGTCTATGCCAAAATCACTTGGTACGATTTTATTCAACTTGCATATGGATGGATTGATCAGTCCACTTCCTTGTTTTGATTACGAAATGAGTTTACATTATGATTGCAATTTCCACGTTGTAGCAAAGTTTAAGTTGTATTTGTGCGAGATTACTGAATTGAGTTGTAGAATTACGTGACGTGACGCTTTACAACCTTTTTTTTTCTTCCCGTTATGAAGATTACTATTTATAATTATAAAATCACGTAAGCATTTCCCTTATCATGGAATGAAAGAAAAAAAAAGTTTTTATATTTTTGTAACTCTTGACTTAGGTCATCACTCAATTAGAGTATATCAGGCTAATAAGTAGATTATCAAAAGTCAGATCTTTTAAACATACTTGTTTTTGTAATCGATGAGTTCGGGTATATAACATATCTCAGCTAGCGTGTCCGGAGTCATGATAGGGATAAGATTGTTCAGCTCGGCACCATTAGGTTTGACTCGATTGATCGGTTCATTTCATGACAATTCGATGGTTTTTCATAAGCATGCTTATATATAATAAATCAATTCAATACCCAAGTACTTTTGTATCTCCTAAGGTAAAAAAGAAGAAAAAAAGAGCATTTCGAAAAGAAAAAAAAACTCCAAGTGATGTGGCGGATTTTGTATATGTAATATCCCTTATTTTTCTATGTATTTTCATCTATTTTGGTTGTACTTAGACTAGTTTTGATGTATTTGAGGCATTATTTTATCATTTGGGCTTTATTGTAATCCGGGGTAGAATAGTCGTTTTTATTTATTTATTTTTCCGGATGTAATTTTCGTGAGCTTCAAAGTCATGTCTCGAGGATCAAGAATAGTCAAAGTCAATGCAATGTCAAAGTCAACCGAAGCGGAGGAGTATAGGGTCAAACTGCAATTTCTGAAAGTTGAGGGACTGTTTTGGAATTTCTGAAAGTTGAAGGTCTGAACTGAAAATGGTGAAACTCCAGGGACTGAATTGCAAAAGTTTTCGAAATCGATTTCCGCACATGGGAATTCGACAGATCATGGCAGAGGATATTATTTCTTTTTCTCTTTCTTTTATTATTTTTATTATTCTTTTATTTTGATTTTTGAATATGGATTATTAGTTTAGAATTAAGATAGATTAGGTTATCATTCTTTTCACTTTTCACCGGGAAAAACAGGACGCTTCTTTTTCTTCTCTCTGGAGTTTGTAACTTTTTCATGGAGAACTAACTCCATAGCTTTAGATTGAAAGCTTGAACTTACTTTATTTCAATCGAGGTAATTTTCTCATTCTCTTGTTTGATCTATTCATAATTTTGCTTGTTTTGATTTTAGATTTATAACTAGGGTTTGTGGATTTGGCCAATTCATTTGTCCTTTTTATTGATCTTTGCTAGAATTCTCTGTTCTGTGCCAGAATTAGGGTTTTCACCGTAGCATCTTCGCGAATTGTGTATGTGCCATAGCAATTCGAGGAGTAGGCAAAATTTAGTGATTATCTGTGTGAAATAATCATAGAAGCGTTCTTGATCTTAGTCTCTTAAATTGAATCAATTAATCTTTAAATCTTTTCTGTGCTAGTCTAGGTTTAATTTTAATTAAGGTTTATAGTGAGTGTGTCACTGCTATAGATTAAACTGTAAGAAGAGACATAGATTGAAAAACATCTCGTGATCAAGTGAATAGGATTAACGGAGAAAAAGAAGTACCGATAATTATTGTTTCAAACACTTAGTTTATTTTTCCCGTCTTAGGAATTAATTAAAATCTCAATTAAACCCCCAATCTTGTCAAGTGACAATTACGTAAACAAGTAACCGTTCTTCGTGGATCGATCCTGGCTTACCCTAATTACATTATTAGTGGCCGAGTTTAGGTCTAATTTAGTAGGCGTGAGACTAAGCCTACCACCAAGATAGAGCGATCTAGCACACTTCATATCTAAACATTTTCATGAGATAAATTGAATCAAAAGACTATTTTGATATGTATAGATACGCGACGAGATGTGACATACTCACTCCGTCTCAAAAATAAATAATCATATTGATGACTGATGAGCTCAAAGGTTATTTTGAAAATATTGATTTTTAAGAAGAAAAAAAATACATAAATTCTTGTTATTCACTTTCCAATTTTAAAACATGATGAACTCTGATTTTTTTTTTTTTGAATAAAACATTTAAAGATAAAGTTTTCCGATGCAAAAAATTCAAAAGGCCATTCATTTTCCAAAAAGAAAATGATACTAATTCAATTTAAGACAAAGAAAGTAACATTTACTACCTTTTATCATCGTTGTATAAATGATTTTTATTGATAGTTACTAAGAGTATATCACGTAAGCATGTTCCTCATCAAAGACAAGGAAGGAAAGAATTTTTTTTTTGCCATCTACATTTTGGTAACTCTTAACCTAGGTCATTCTAAGATTGAAAATGATAATTCAATTCAGTGATTTTTAATTATATTTCAGATCACGCTACTTACTAAACAAACATCCAATAACTACTTGACAACTGTACTTATAATCAAAATTTTATAAACTTTTTTTTATTCTTCCACTTTATTTCCAAACATTTTCAAAAGCTGCATTTTGTAAACTCAACACTGAGTCTGAGTGGCATTTTTAAGGAGCAACGCTAGGGGCACAAAATAAGGTCACAAAATCTTGCTCACAAAGTGAGGTGATGATATTTTATTGGTTACATCGATAATGGACCCGCCATACTCTAATTAAAAACACCAATAGCATCATTACACCTAAGATTTTGTGAGCAAGTTTTTGTGAGTTTTTTGTGCCCCTAGTATATTCTTTTTAGACGGGCCATGTATGGTTCGGATTAAGGCCCAAATAGTCCGACCAGAGCCTGAAGCTCATGATCCAGGTTCGGCTAATCCCACATCAAAACTATGATTGGGCCAAGTTTGAAGCCCTTGAGGTAGCCTCAAATCGAATGGGCTGGACCGTTGGACGACAAAACACACAGCAAAGGTAGGTGCACATCAGGGTCTAAAGGGCTAATAAATACTCCCTCCGTCCTAGTTCCGACACTTATTTTTGTTTTTACACTTATTTCTATATTGATTCGTCCCAACTCACTTGACATATTTCAAATAGCTTAGTTTTTAAAATTTTATATTCACTCTACCCCACCACTCATTCTCTCTCTTCATTTTCCACCTCTCAATTTATTCAACCAACATTACTATTTACCCCACTCATTATCTCTCTTTATTTTCTACCACACATTTTTCTTATTTTATTGTTTTTGTTTAGTTATTGTGCTCATCTCTTGGGCGTCAAGTGAGGTGGGATGGAGTGAGTACTCACTAGGACTCTAAACCCGAATTGATATCATGCTTTTTCTGTGGTTGATACGACTGTAATTTGAGTAATAATTTAAAGATGATTATATTAATTTAATATGATTTTTTTAAAAAATATTTATTATTTAAAACGGTGTTCTCTTCGATATCAGATTCAAGGGAATCGCTCTCATCGTTATACTCAGACTTCTTAAGCTTTCATTAAAATGATTAAATTAACTTAAATTTACTGCTAAAAATACCTTCTATCAATAGAAAAAAAATGGTATTGGGACGGAGGGACTATTACCCAACAAGCATAACTGAAAATGAGTTATGAGTCTGTTAAAAATAAAATAAAATGAGTGATGAGTTTGACATAGGCGAATAGATGTAATCTTAAGAAATCCACTTCTAGTAAGCCCATTTTTTGAAATTGTGCTTAAGGCCTTTGAAATATATATGTAGCTAGGACTGTTTCTGGGCAGAACCACTTGTGAGTACAGTTGATCTCACAAGTGATACCACAACTGTCGAGACAACTGTCGACGAACTGAGATTAAATGCAGTGGAAATTAAAACTCGGAATTTAAACACTTCAGCAAGAATTACTTGCTGGAAAACTTTCAAAACACTTCTGTTTGAATCATCGATGGCTTCCCAGATCTTCTTATCAAACTTGACATTTAGATCATCATCACACAATTGGCTTATGTTAATTAGGTTTGCCTTTAACCCATCAACATGCAAGACATTATGCAAGTTAGGAAAACCATTAACATTCAGCGTACCTTTGCCAATTACCTCACCTTGAGCACCTCCACCAAAATTGATTTTTCCACCTTTAAAGGCTTCATAGTCTTTGAAATGCTCAAGAGAGCCAGTCATGTGGCGGGAGCAGCCACTGTCAAAGTACCAGGCTCCTTCCACACTGATCTTGAAGGAGGTAAACACCACTTGACACTTTAGAGTGTCCTTTCTTACCCATGTGGCTTTTGGAGCAGACTGCTGTTGTCTGGGCAGTTGTGTCTCCAACTGTGCCCACAACTGTCCTGTCAGGTGGCCGCTATTCTTCTCCAAGCCAAGTTCCTGTTTCAACTTGTAACAAAATGGATGTATATGTCCAGGGGCAAAACAATGGTGATACACGTATCTCATTTTCTATTTCTTCTGTTTTTGTGAGGAGACACGTGATTAGCATTAAATCTCTCATTGTTTTTCGAAGTGCCCTCACCTTCCTTAACAAAAACTGGATCTCCTATACCTGATCTTCCTTGATTCCTCATTTTCAAAACTTCATCTAACTTAGCCTTACCATTGTTAAGCTTTGTGATAGTATTAGTTTATTTTCAAGATTGCTTTTATACTTCTCACACTCATTGTCCTTTTTGGTAAGCATGACTTCTAACCTAGCTATGGAGTCCTTTTGAGAATCATTTTTACTCGACAACCTCTCATTCTCAGCCTTTAATTTTAGATTATCAGAGGTGAGTTTTTCATTTACCTGTTTGAACACCTTGAGTTGTTCCATCCTTTTGGACCAATCTGTGTACAAATCAACATACATATTGTGCAGGTCTTCATACGTGGCACTATCCTCATCCTCTTGATTGGATTGCTCAGTTTCACCTTCAGAAGTGGAGTTAAAACAGATATACATGTTACAACCATCTGAGTAGTCAGTTGTGCCGTCAGTTGACAATACATCCTCACTATCAGATTCACTGTCAGAAAGGGAGGATTGTGATGATCGTAAAAATGACAGGTTTGCTGTCTGATCGTCATCATCTGAATCACTTAAGGTTGCAGAAAAACTCATCCCTCTCTTTTTGAGTGTGTTAGCACACTCATTGGCATAGCGTCCAAATCCTAAACACGCTCTACACTGAATGGACTCAATAAATCTTTTGTTTTCAGAAAAAGGTTTGTTCTTACTTGTTTCTTTCTTGAATGATTCAATCTTAGGGGAAGAAGCAGTAACCTTATAGGGAAACCTTTGTTGACGTTTTTTTTTCAATATTTTGTTGACTTTTTGAGTGATCAAGTCACATTCATCTTCCTCTAAGTTTGGTCATCAATATCCTTTGATAATTCTAGAAGATCTTTGGACACAGTAAGAGCACTAGCAAGAGCAATTGAATTTACTTTGCTAGTTTGTTGCACTTCAAGGTTCAATTCAAACGTAGTTAGAACACTTAAACCTTTTCAAGACTCACGGTCCGAGTATCACAAACTTCTTCAATGACAGAGATTTTGATGTTAAATCTTTCTGGGAGGGTTCTTAAAACTTTACTTAACAGCCTTGCATTAGAGATGGATTCTCCCAATGAAAAGGATTCATTTGAAATATCCATGAGTTTAGCAGAATAGTCTTGAATAGTTTCATTTTCTCCATTCTTAAATTTTCAAAATCTGTCATTAATCTTCTCAATTTTGTTTGTTTGACACTATCAGACCCTTCACAATGGAGTTGTAAAATATCCCAAGCAGTTTTGGCCACGGTATGGTTAGAAAATAACTGATACAAATTGTGATCAACATAATCAGATATGGCAGCCATTGCCTTTGCATTGTAGTTTGCAAGAGAAATTTCTTCCGTGTTTCAATCTTGCTCAGGTTTTGGGACAATTTTTTTTCCTTTTTCTCCTCACTAGTTGCAGGAGCTTTTGCTTTTGGATCAACTACTTCCATAGTAGGGGATGTATATCCCACAAGAACACTGACCCAAGCACGATGATCAATGTTTTTAATGTACATGATCATCTTTGCCTTCCAAATGGTATAGTTTGAACCATCTAGTGTAGGCGGCTTATTACGAATATGAGTACAGTCATAATGGCTACTTTCAAAGATCGATCTCAGTATGTCGAGACCAGACTCTGGTGCCAATTGAAAGATATATGTAGCTAGGACTGTTTCTGGGCAGAACCACTTGTGAGTACAGTTGATCTCACAAGTGACACCACAACTATTGAGACAACTGTCAAGTCAACTGTCGACGAACAGAGATTAAATGCAGCGGAAATTAAAACTCTGAATTTAAACACTTCAGCAATAATTACTTGCTGGAAAACTTTCATTAATAAAGATCTTGCAGAATACAAGATTATGAAAGAACAAAAATCAATTAAAAGACCAAAAGCTATTCTAGACTCCTAGAATCAATCAAACACTAAAACAATTTGAAGTCTTAATGACTAAGAACTCCAAGATACAAAAGACCTTTCTCAACCAAAAACTTCACTCAGAGAAGATGAAAAAATCTGTGTAACATGACTGAATAAGATCCGCTTCTTATAGACACGGGATTGAGAAGTTTTTTGGAGATGTGATCTTCTTAGATGTCAATTTTTAATGTCATCCAATCATTCCATAAGAAGAGAGTCCATCTTTACCTAAAATACAAAACACTAACTACCAAAGATAAACATTAGTAGATTAGTCAAATAAATCATAAAAAATAAATAACCCAAAATAAACTATTCCTAAATAATTACAACTAATTCCTAAAATAACACTAAACTAATTATATACAATAATTATTATCAGAATCACAAAGATACACAAAAATAAGTAAATGAGTATTTTATACTCTTTCAGCCTTTATGACATTAAAACAAATTTAGCTAGTGTAATTTCTCAATATTGTTCTGCCACCACAATGACAACCTCTTTACTTTGAATCTTATCATTCAACTATTTTGTATGTTGAATCTCCCTAGTCCATACCATGGAAATGACAGAGATGTCCATGTTAAATTTCTCCATTTTCATAATCATTATCTCGAAAAATTTATCATTTGTTTTCATACATCGTATTTCAGAAACTAGTTGGTTATAGACGCTACGATAACTAATACGAAATTTGAGACAAATTTAATTATATGTACCTGTGACGACATTTTCATACAAGCATCATTTCAAGCACTCACATCACGGATAGCTGCTAGTACATACTCCCTCATCCCACCTCATTTGAGACTTATTTTCATTTTGGTCCGTCTCACTTCTCTGGAGACTTCCCAAAATGATAATCTTTTTATAATTTTATTTTCGATCTAGAGTAAATGATCAAAATGACCCGCGTACTATATGAATTCAACCAATTTGACCCGCGTACTATCTAAACTACCAATTTAACCTGTGTACTATTCATATATTGGTCAAATCAACCTAAATTGTCAATAAATATTAACGAATGTTAGTATTTTAACAGGTATTACAATAAAATTTGTCAAATGGGCTATACAATGTATATTTTGCAAAAAGTAAGTTTAAGGGGTGTATATGTGCAATGTTTAAAATTGTGACAATTAAAATATTTTTTCAAATGGGGTTATAATTATAATTGTAATCCCTAATTTATACCCAGAACTAAATCACCATTACTCCAAATTGCAGCCCAACCCCCACGCTACATCACTCACCGCCGGCGATACCACTGTCATCTTCCCCATCTTCCTTCCACCTCGCACTCCATTATCCGGCGTCGTCAGCATCTTTTCCTCTCTCTGAACGAAACTTTTTTCCGGGCCTCCACCTTGATTTCTGACTCCCATCCCACCCCAAACAGATCTGGAAATAAGTCTTGTTGAAATAATCCAAATTTTGAATTTGCATCTGTGTCTATGTATGTGAATCTTTGTGTATTTCCGTGTCTATGCGTGTGTGAAGGGGGAGACAGGGGACGAAATCGATTGAGATATGGGGGGCGATAAGGGGCGACGATGGGGGAGGGAAGGTAGACGGAGGTGAGGTTGATGCAACGTTGTGGGAGAAGTAAATTGTGGAAGTGGAGAAGCATTGCAGAATTGGAAAGTACTTGATCTAATTTCATTTTTTAAGATCTAGCAGATTCTGGAAAAGGGCTGCCAGGAGAGAGAGAGAGAGAGAGAGAGAGAGAGAGAGAGAGAGTTGGAGGGGGATTAGGTGTGGTGACAGGAGAGCCGAGGCTTGACCGGCGATGACGAGGATCAAGGTCACGGCGGCGGCAGCGTTTGTGTGATTGTGCTAGAACCAGTCCCATTAGGGAAAAGGGAAGGGAGAAAGGGAAAAGAAGAAGGGGAAAAGGAAAGAGAAAGAGAATGAAATTGAAGATCTAGTTTGGGGAGGGAATTCTGTTGTTGAAGGAGGGGGAACTTCGGACGGTGGAGTGGGAAAGGCGCTGGGAGTAGGGGACGTGAATGTGGGATGGAAAAGAATGAGGGTTTCTTTCCTGGGTGAAGATCAATATTTTGAGCGGTTAATGAGGGGATTAATTGGTGGTTGATTTGTAAATATTTTCTTGCATTTTGCCCCTTTATGTTATGATTAATTTGTTTGATTTTTTTTAATTGTAATATCCGTTAAATTACTGATGATAGCTAATGCCCATTAACATTTATTAACGATTTGGGTTGATTTGGCTAATTTATGAATAGTACGCAGGTTAGTTTGTTTAGATAGTACGGAGGTCAAATTGGTGTTATTCCTATAGTACGCAGGTTATTTTGGTTGTTTATTCATTCGATCTACCCCACCCACTCATTCTCTCTCTCTTCATTTTGCACCATACAATTCATTCACCAACCTACATTAACCCCACTCATTCTCTCTCTTCATTTTCTACCACATATTTTCCTTATTTTATTATTTTTCCTTAGTTATTGTGCCAATCTCTTAGGTCTCAAGTGAGGTAGGATGGATGGAGTATAGGACTCCATGGGCATCATATTAAGCATATGAATTTATTATGATAAATTGTACTATTTCCGTCTCAGATTATTTTCTTTTTTAGTCTGTCGCAGTTTATGATAAAGTTCATTTAATTACAAAAAGCCGCTACTATTAATTTTGTTAATATAGATGATTAAATTGTTTAAAGAATTGAGGTGCGGTTATTACATGAAATTTAAGGGCAATTTAGGCATTTATATTACTAACAAAAGTGATAAGATGCAAGCTGACCATTTATACATTATACTTCTATACGTACCTAATAAGCGAGCAAACTGCTTTTCTGCCCCTCGTACTATGACCCCAACATCAATTTGACACTCGTACTATTGAAACACTAAATGTATGATGCGTACTATTGTTTTATATACAAAATTAACCAACATTTTATTCAGTCGTTAACTTTTTCTAACACACGTTATTTTTTCTAACGAGCATTAATTTATTTTAACGGATGTTAATAATTTATGTTAACAAAATTAACTTTTGTTATCTCCATCATCTTCCCAAACCCAACATCCACCCACTTCAAATAAACCCAGCCCATGACTTCCCCTCTCCTCTCCCTCCATGATTAGCCGCCCTCACCTGCAATTTCTCAACCGCACCCGACCTCACCAACACCAACGGTTGCTATTCTTTCTCTCTCCCCATTTCCATCTTCTTCATCATGTGTAAGAACTCTTTCTCTCTCACTTTCCCTGTATCTCTCTTCCCATTTTTCTCCTTTTCCCTCTCTCTCTCTCTCTCTCTCTAGGCAAACATGGCAGATGAAAGGGTTGAGGTTTAATTTTCAAATTTAGGATTTCAAATTCGAAAATTGGATTTCAATTATCAAATTTGTTGTTTCAATATCTTGGGTTTTAGAAACACCATTGTTATGGTTTGAACTCAGATTCATGTGTGTTTGTGGATTTATGTCCAAAATTTCAATGTGCCAAGAAATCAAAGCTAAAATAAAGTGGGTTTGTGGAAGATACTAAGAGGGAATGAGGTTTAATGGATGAAAGGGTTGAAGGCAAACCCACTTTATGGCGATGGTGCCAAGAAATCAAATTTGTTGTTTAAATTCCAAGGGAGAAATGGTGGAAAGAGGCGGCTAAACATGGATAGAAAGGGGGAGGAGAGGAGAGGAAGGAGGAGGAAAGAGAAGCAAGGGAGAAATGGTGGAAGGAGCAGGCGGGGAGGAGGACGGCGGGGATGGTGTGGGAATGGGGAAGGAGGCGGCTAAAACATGGATAGAAAGGGGGAGTCATAGGCTGGGTTTATTTGAAGTGGGGTGGATGTTGGGTTTGGGAAGATGATGGAGATAACAAAAGTTAATTTTGTTAACATAAATTATTAACATCCGTTAAAATAAATTAATGCTCATTAGAAAAAATAACGTGTGTTAGAAAAAGTTAACGACTGAATAAAATGTTGGTTAATTTTGTATATAAAACAATAGTACGCATCATACATCTAGTGTTTCAATAGTACGAGTGTCAAATTGATGTTGGGGCCATAGTACGAGGGACAGAAAAACAGTTTACTCCCTAGCAGCCTACCCATCTCATTTAAAAATACACTTATTTCCTTCTCAAATTAAGATTCCAAGTTTTGTTTTACCGAATTAAGTTTTTTTTTTTTTTTTTTTTTTTTTTTTAAATATGTTTTGAAGGCAAAATTCAATTCTCAAAGTGATAAATAATTAATAGTGTTTGGATAATATGACGCCACGAAATTCGAGATTAATGTTATCGGATGGATATCTAGCTTTGAATTGAGTGGAACCTATGATCACAACAAATAACACTGTTAAGACCAGAGTTGTGTTTGATCCCAACTTAGGCCCTCAGGTGTGAGAGTAAAATCTTTGTGGAAGCTAAGAACAAGGTTTGGAATGCTTTGGAGATAATTAGGTTTTTGTGTGTGTAGCGGTGCCTGTGTATGTATGAACGTACCTTTGATGAGAGAGAGAGAGAGAGAGCTGTATATAGTCCCAGATACCTTGTTAAGGTTGTTTTTAATGCCAAGCTACGTGGCGCGTCCTGGTTGGTCCGTAATTTGGATCAGAATGTAACTACCGAATGTCGTGATGGGATGTAAAGTGTACGACGGAGGTCATGAGAGCTCATCAGCCGTTTAATGTGATCTGACAGTACAGTACGACTCGTACGTCGTTGCGCTCGCCGAGGTCATGAGCTTGTAGTCAAGGAGCTTGGACGGCAAGTCTCTCATCTGCTGTATATAAGGAGCTCGATGATTAAGTCCGCTAGATGAGCTCGGGATGGTTTTGAGATTGACTTGAGAGCTCGGGGTGAGCTTAGTTCGGTCTAATTCTTATTAGACCGGTTTGGAGTGGTGCAAATATATGTCGGCACTATATTTGGAAATACTTGGCCCTAAAATATTATTAGCCAATTCTTAATTAAACCCAAATACATCATTCTCCCCATGTTTTTGTCATTATGTTGCTGTTTTTCTCCACCACAATTACAATAATCACAACCTTCTTGTTCCAAAAATATAGCCAAGACACACCGTTACCAAGCATCCGTCCCGCAAAAGCCAAATGAAGAAAAATGCTAATCTTGGCTTTCCCTAAAAGCCACATCCTATAAAAAAGGGTTGAACTTGGTAACCCTTATTAAAGTTGCTTATTTTATAAGCTCATTTTCATTTCAATAATGGCAATACACGCTTTCCTACGACATTGTTCGTTGCTTTGCTTCAATGCCATCTCCTGTTATAGAATAATCTCTAACGGCATCGGATTTCGTTCATTTTTGGCCATTCTTTCAGCTTGAACACCAAGTGTTTGACGAAATGTTTGAACGATGGCTTCAATCATTACTTTGTCAAATTACTTGGTGAAATCTTGTCATTCTCGCTCGCATTTGAGTTACCCAGTTGTTCCATCAGTCGGTTTCGAAATTAATTGTAAAAGAAGACCTGGGTCGAGTTTGGTTGTGAGAAAGATTTGTGGGTTTAGGTTTGGGGAGTTGAGAAGGAGAAGCGGCTGCTGTAAAGGTTGGGGAAGTGACGGCGAATTGACACTTGAAGGTGAGATTTTTGAGTTTATGAAGCAATCGAAGAAGCCCAACGCGTTCCCTACAAAGGAAGAGCTGGTGGAGGCTGGAAGGATGGATTTGGTGGAGGGCATTGTTAAAGAAGGTGGTTGGCTTTCACTGGGTTGGGATTTGGATGAGGACAATGATGAGGAGGAATCTGAAAATGAATTTGATGTTGAGGATTTTCAAAGGAGGATTGAGAGTTGTAAAGAGAGTAATTTGTCCGAGGGGGAAGAAGCTTGGGGTTTTGAGGACCGGCCTGGTTCTCTTGATTCTTCATCCACACATGCTTCGCCATCTGGTAGATCATTGTGAGGTTCCAACTTGAAAATTTGTTTCTTTATGCTGCTTGTTTCGGATTCTTGATTGGCATTATAATTTTCCTTCATCATGTGGTTATTCTTGAGAATTTCACACAATGTATTATACTCGACTCAGTTGTTGGTACTCTGGTTCTGAGGGATACTAATCCAAAAAGTAAGATTAATGAGGGGTAACCTTCATATTAGGCAGCAACCACTGTTCAATCACTGGGTTGTATTGAATCTGATGCATCGTTTGCGTGTGAATAATTGTATTTATCTGAATGTATCTTCATCGTGCAATGTTCGAAAATGACATACTTGCTTACATGAGTCTTTTGATTAGGGATATGGCTACCAATGAAGATACAGGGATTGAAGGAATATTGAGTAGACTTGCAAAACAAAGAAATATATCTTTTGGCATTGATATTGAAATAAATGGATATGATACTCGGGCCAAAACTAAGAACAGTGGAGCTCCTCCTTTCGGAACCTCAACAGATGAAGGTGAGTTATTACTATTTTTATTTTATTTTAACCTTGGCTTTGTTGTTGTTGTTGTTGTTTAACCTTGATGTCTAATGTGTTTAGCCTAGGGGTGGCAAAATGGGTGTTTTGGGTTTACCCATTAAAGTTAAAAATCCATTGGATATCCGGATATTTTAACTTTAATGGGTACACCCAAAACACCCATTTTGCCACCCCTAGTTTAGCCCGAATATACTGTTTGGTATTTATATGTTTTCATTTTGTTATGGTATGCACTCAGCTTTGTTTCAGAGACTAGGATCCAAGTTAGTTGAGGTTTTATTTATTAGTTGGTGATTGTGTATGCTTGTAGTAAGTTAACCAATCTTAGAATATGTCTTGGCTTATGGGTATTCTTCCATTTAACTATACCTACTATTGGTAACGTGAATTCCTAAAAATAGAAACTGCCTTTGAACTGGTTTAACTGCACATAATTGTTTAGTTGGTCTTGAGTGTAATCTAAAACATGAGATGTGGTCCTTGTTTAATTAGACAGGGCTAACCTTTGGAAAAGCAGTAGACATGAGTCAGTAAGCGTCAGTAGAAGCACATTGAATGATTCAGGCGGGCTGCCTAATCATAATGAGTTTCTCCCTACCATAAATGATTCAAGAAACTCGGTTAAGCCCAATACATGGAGGACTTGGAGCATCCAACGAGCAGGCTCAAATACTGAATTTGAAGGTACTCACTTAGTCCTAATTTTATTTTATATGGATTTCTGCGTGTGATGTTTAGCTGAAGTCCTTTTTTTATTCACTCTGCCAATAATCAGCTGCAGAAATTTATCTATTTCAAAACCAAGAGAAAGCTGAAGGGGGTTATTTACAAGATAAAATGTTCGCAACAAAGGGGTGTGATGCAGAACTCCTAGGGAGCCATAAAGAGATTGATTCTGGTAGGATAAGAGCTCGCCTTCAACATTTGGAACTTGAGCTCTCCTCAGCCCTAAGCTCGTTGAGGTCCAAAAGCGAGAAACTTAATTTAGAGGTGGACATTCATTTGTCGTCATTTTGTTTTTTAGAATAATTTTAGTCATTAGCTCTTGTCTTTGGCTAAGCATACATTAGTGGTCATTTTTCTTGCTCTAAAATTGACTAATTTGGGTGTTGGTCAATACAACATATTGCCATGGCAAAAATGATCAATTCTCTTTTTTTTTTTTTTTTTTTTTTCCCCAAAGGAAATTGCTAAACTATGTCTTATAAATAATATATAGACCAGCTAATATGTTATTTAAAACTCAACTAGCATCTGCTAATGCAGTGGCACTGACCAGGGAACTCATCATCCAGTTCACTTGCAAGGTCTACCTTATGTATATCTTTCGTAGTTTTGATGATCTTAGTTTTTGAAGTACTACTTAGTGCTTTCAATTTCACAATCTGATCTTCACAGCTACTTTTCGATTTAATAAAAAAAGAAAGTAGCTTTGAGTATTAATGATAGCCTAATTTGATAAGCTAAAGTTTTGTTAATCCAGTTTTTCCTTTTGGATATTCCTCAAATTACATTTGTAGATATTTGGTGGACTCAGTCATGGGTAGAACTTAACAAATGCACTCAGCGGTTCTTGCCAATTTTTACTGGTGGCAGGAGAACATTGGTTCCCTAAACTCTGGACTTCTTTGAATTTAGCTTTCTAGTTATGCAATAACATGAAATCTTTTTTAACCTACTTCCACAAAAGTTTAGTTCATGGATGTCCTAATAATTGCTATGGGGTATGTGACATTAGAAATTAATAACTAGATGAAAATTGTTTTATTTTTTCTTCTTTTTATCATGCCACAGCTTACGTTCACTAGCTTTGGCTGAATAAAGGTATGTATTTGTATCATCACATGATTTTCTTGTGGGCTTTTACACATACTGTCTTTATGTCTCGGTGAATGATTTTCTAGTAAATTTTGCTGTAGGATATTATGACTTGCAGGTATACACCAGATATGACTTATATCTGGAAAATGACAGTGATTCCATAAAGTGAACTTTACTTTCTTATACTCCCTCCGTCCCAGAGTATATGTCCACCCTCCCATTTACACGGAGATTAAGAAATGGTTGAATGTAAGTGTTGTGAGTATGAAAAGTAAGGTAGGAGAGAGAATGTGGGGTAGAGAATAGTAAGTTGATTGGTGTTGTGAGTATAAAATTAAAGTAGGAGAGAGAATGAGTGAGAGGAATAGTAAAGATTCTTTGCCATTTTAGGAAGTGGACGTATACTCTGGACAGACTAAAAAGGAAAGGTAGACATTTACTCTGGGACAGAGGGAGTAATAATTATGCCTTATGACATTAAGCCCGTGTCTATTCTCTTCATGTTATTTTTGGTAAGAATATTTCTTTAGAACTTACTAATATTTGATATACGTTTGGTAGTCAAGTATTGCAAATGGATGTTAGTCATCTACAATGTGCATCAAGTGCTAAACACATGTTTGCATCTAGAATTTTCCACTTCTTTGTTTGGGCATAATTGGCCGCATTATCCTTGAGGCCCCGTAGTTGTTGCTGACAAGAAAAGTTATGTCTTTATTTTTAGATGTTTCACCTTATCATGTCATAGTGTCCTATTGACCGGGTTACACTTTTTGATGTTAAATTTTTAGTACAACAAAATTATCTTTCTGATTATAACTTAGAATCTTCAGCAGGGTCTTGAAGGCACACCCAGTGATATGGAGCAGCTTTCTGATGCATGGGAGTTCCAGGAGACTGAGATTATGAATGCTCGGGACAAGTTGAGGTCAACACGGGCAAAGTTGACAATATTAGAAGGAAAGATGACGCTAGCAATAATGTATGCACTTTTTGTAGGTAATTGTTTAGGTATAAATAACCTTTGCGTTATCTTGTCCTAATTTTACATGAGATTGTGAATTGCAGTGATGCACAGAAGATAGCGGAAGAGAGGCAGAAGAGGATTGCTAATGCACAGAAAGCTTTGCAGCTGCTTCGTAGTACCTTCATAGTTTGGTCTAATTCTGGCTCGGAAGTTCTCTTGGCTGGATCATTTGATGGTTGGACCACTCAGGTTTAGTTTTTCGCTTTTAAATCCCCCCCTTCCCCCCCAACCCTGTCCCGGAAAGATAGAGATAGTTCAATTTGACATTTTATTATCAACACAAGTCAACTTGAACAATCATTAATGTCAATGTAATTATCCCAATGAAACAAAAAAAAAATATTATTGATAAATTACTTAATAATTCATCAATTACTCCCTCTGTCCAATAATGAATGTCCAAAAAATATATTCAAATTTGCTCTTGATCAAAAGCAAATTTGAAATTAAAATAAAATTGGACATTCATTTTGTGATGGAGTACATTTTTTTTTTAGAATTTCACTAGGATGATATGGTTGAAATTAGTATTTGGTCAAAACTCACTTGTGTTGATCATCAAAAGTCAAATAAGACTATCTTTCTGAGACAGATTTTTCATCAGTGGTACCTTGTCAGTGATGCTTTTGGGTGAATGTTGCAGAGAAAGATGGAGAAATCAAGAACAGGCATGTTTTCAGTGCATTTGCAGCTGTACCCAGGGAGATATGAGGTAGGTCATCTTCAAAGATTATGTTACTGTTCCATAATATGAACTTTCTTAAACTTTTTAAGCATTTGCAGATCAAGTTCATTGTTGACGGAGAATGGAGGATTGATCCTCTACGCCCTGCTGTTTACAACAACGGGTATGAGAACAATATTCTTATCATCACCTGAAACAAAATTTATAGCGACCAGCACACCCTGAAAAGTAATGGCGCAAGCCCCCAACCTGCGGAGAATGAAAAAAATCATGCAATTCTTTTCAAAAGGTGGCCAGTGATTGCTAGTAGATTAATAGGGGCTTGTTATTCATTTTATGAGGATTAATCCCACTTTAGGCTTTCATCAAGCGTATATATATACCTGTACTTCTCCATTCCAGCAAATTTCATACCAAATCTACCCTTTTTTTTTACAAAACCAATGTTGTAACTTGTACGCTGATTCTAGGTAATGTAGATATATTCTTATACGGAGAAATATGAAGGGATCTGTATTCACACACATATGTGCGTGTGGTGTGTGTTAAAATGGGTTTCTTGAACCCACTACAACTGATCAAGAAAATGAGTCTTTAATGCCTTTACTGAAAGACGGGCCTGTTAAATTCTTGTTGTGGGTCTTGGTCTGGGCATCTGTTTTTGTACCCTGGTTTGCTTTTTCTGGGGATGCTGAGGCAGCTGTTGATTCGATTAAAGCTTCGAGCTATGGGCTTAAATTTGCGAACAATTTGAGGGGTTTGGGATGGCGGGATGAAGCTGTTGTGTTTGCCGTTCTTGGGTTAGTATTATTTTCTCTCTCCCCAATTACAATTTCTTTGGTGTTTATAAATCAATTATTCAATTTGTTAGTTGCTCAGTTGGCCCACTTGCTCAAATTTTCAAGTTGCAAATTTGTTATTTTTCTTGTTTTTCTTGTTGGTTGTATCAGTGGTGGTGGTGGAGCTAGGATTTTAGATAAACTTTTACCAAGGTATAACATTTGTGGAGTCAGGAGTGTTAATTTGGCATTTGGGGTGCAATATTTTCCTAGTAGAAAGAGGGGGGTGGGGCCAAAATTTACAGCTCCCTTCGTCCCAGCTCACTTGAGACTTATTTCTATTTAGGTCCGTCTTAGTTCACTTGAGACTTCCCAAAATATCCATCTTCTTATAATTTTATATTCAATCTACCCCACCACTTATTTGTTGGAGTAGAGATCCTAATGGAAACGAAGGGAAGGAAATCTGGCGGAAGGAGTGCGCGGGCGCCTGGTATCAACCAGGCGGGCGCCTGGTGTGATCAGAAGGTTTGTTTCCTGGCGAAATCAATTCAGGCGGGTGCTTGAGGAGTACCAGGCGGGCGCCTGGTGCCGCGGCCTGGATTCGGGATTTTTGGGTTTTCTCTTATGTTTAGGTTTAGGACTCATTATAGGTTGTGTATTTAAGCAATGTTCCGCCCTCATACTCATTGCAACTCAGATTTAACATATTATAGTGCAAGATCCTGGCTTGGTAGTGCCCCCAGACATAGTCAAACATATTGACGAACTGGGTAAACAATTTCTTGTGCTCCTTTGTCTTTTGCTTTGGTTATTTATTTCTTGTGCTTGTTTGTGGTGCTGTGTTTCTTGCGATTTGCTTGGGTGTTTGGAGGGCTTTTCCACAACAACTGGTATCAGAGCTCCGGTTTAACGATCCGGGTTTATCAAGCAATCAAGAATGGGCAAGGATAAACAAGCGGTGGAGAAATTCGATGACTCTGACTATGGATATTGGAGGATGCAAATAGAGGATGTCTTATATGGTAAGGATCTCTATAAACCTCTAACAGGAGTCAAGCCGGAAAGCGAAAAACAGGAAGACTGGGATCTCATGGATCGGAAAGCCTTAGGGGTGGTTCGATCTACTTTGTCGAAGTGGATCGCGAAGACTACCAAGATGGCGAAAACCACCAAGGAGCTTTGGATTATCTTACTGAGAGATTTGAAACTCCATCTGCTACAAATAAGGTTGATTTGATACGCAAGATGGGTAATCTCAAGATACAAGAGGGAGGATCCATAGCTAAACACATCGATGAGTTTATGGATGTTATAGACCCATTGGCTGAGTTGGAGATTACTTTCGGTGACGAGGTTCATGCTTGTCAATTGCTAGCATCCTTACCAGGAAGTTGAAGCGGAACAGTGACGGCGTTAAATGCTTCAGCGGGTAAGAATAAATTGAAGTATGATGATGTTAAGGACTTTCTTTTAGGTGAGGAAAATCGCATGAAGAAGTTGGGGACACCATCTACTTCGGAATCGGTCTTGGCTACAACTAGTAGGGGAAGGCCGGGTTCTAGCAATAAAGGGAGAACAGGGTCAAGGGAAAGTGTAATCGGCGGTGGGAGTCAGTCTGTGGAGAACAAAGAAAGACCAAGGGTTGCAAGATGATCGGTAGAGTGCTATCATTGTAAGGAGTTAGGACACTACAAGAGGGATTGTCCCAGGCGAGGGGATAATTCGGCGAATGTGATAACTGAGGGTGGAGATGTACTGATTCCGAGCGTTAGTAGTGTGCTAGAATCATGGGTGCTGGATTCGGGGGCATCATTCCACTCATGCGGGCGTGCAGAGGAGATGAAAAATTATACTTCCGGTGATTTCGGAAAGGTCTATCTGGCGGATGGCGAGCCTTTGGAAATCAAGGGGAAGGGGGATGTCAGAATAGGAGCATCGGACGGGAAGGTCTTACATCTATACGGAGTCAGACACATTCCAGGTTTGAAAAAGAACCTGTTATCAGTTGGGCAGCTGGGTGAAGAAGGTTACACGGTAACTTTTAGCTGCAGGAACTGGGTTATTACCAAGGAGGATTCTGAGATCGCTCGGGGTAATAGGGAAGGAAGATTGTATTTGATGAACAACACCAAGGATAGTATCGCGGTGGCGTCAGCCAAGGGTGATACAGATTTGTGGCACTATCGATTGGGTCACATGGGTGAGAAGGGGGTACTTTGCTCAAAGGGGAAACTACCAGGTTTGACAGGTAGGGCTTTGAGGGAAGCAAAGTTGGAATTGGTTCACACGGATTTGTGGGGGCCGACCCCGGTAACTTCTCTGGGTGGTGTGTCATATTACATGACCTTCATGGATAATGGTGGGGAGTATGAGCTCAGGGAGTTTGATGAATGCTGTGATGCGAATGAAATTTGCATGGATATTCCAGACTCGGGTGGGAGCAAGACGGTTCATGATGACCAAGGACAAGGGGTCACTGAAGATGAACCAAATACTCCAGGACCGGATATTCCGCTTCGCAGATCTAACAGAGAGTGTAGATCGGATGCAAAGGTCAAGCAAGGTGAAGTTGAAGCTGGGTATAGCTTCAACGGGGCTTGGAGAATGGGGGAGGAGGAAGGCACTACCATGATCGAGGTGAGCACTATGGCACTAAAGGATGAGTTGAAGACGGATACGGGGCTTATACACGGGTTGATCTCTAGGTGGGAGATTGTTGGAGTAGAGATCCTAATGGAAACGAAGGGAAGGAAATCTGGCGGAAGGAGCGCGCGGGCGCCTGGTGTGATTAGAAGGTTTGGTTCCTGGCGAAATCAATTCAGGCGGGCGCTTGAGGAGTACCAGGCGGGCGCCTGGTGCCGCGGCCTGTATTTGGGATTTTCGGGTTTTGACTCATTCTAGGTTGTGTATTTAAGCAATGTTCCGCTCCCATACTCATTGTAACTCAGATTTAACATATTATAGTGCAAGATCATGGCTTGGTACCTCCCCAGACGTAGTCAAACATATTGACGAACTGGGTAAACAATTTCTTGTGTTCCTTTGTTTTTTGCTTTGGTTATTTATTTCTTGTGCTTGTTTGTGGTGCTGTGTTTCTTGCGATTTGCTTGGGTGTTTGGAGGGCTTTTCCACAACATTATTATCTTTTTTCCTTTTCCACCAATCAATTTATTCAACCAACATTACTCTTCCCAACTCATTCCCTCTCTTCATTTTATGCCATAAATAAATTATTTTTCCTTAATTCTTGTGCCCACCTCTTCAAGTGAGGTGGGGCGGAGGGAGTATCACACATTGTAAAATTATAATGAAGAAATTTGGCATTTTCTGAAATTAAAGTTGGACTATATGTAGCTCCGTCAGTGGGTTGAATTGCGGTGTATCTGGTCTGCCTTTTATCGGTTTAATGCAGCATTGCATATATATATATATATATATATATATATATATATATATATATATATATATATATATATATATATATATATATATATATATATATATATATATATATATATATATATTAAAGTTGGTGAGGAGTGTTGTGGGTTTGACATGTGTACAATTTTTAGTAAAAGCTTGAATTTGGAGAAGCCACATCAACATCATCCTAAAATGTAGTAATGACTTTTGATATTCTCATTCTTAGCTAATACTATTAGTTAATCATATTAGTAATTATATGAGCTAACTATTACTATTAATAGTATAAGTTAACTATTACTATTAATAATATAAATTAACTATTACTATTAATAGTATTAGTTAACAATAGTATTAGTAGTTATACAAGTTAAATATTACTATTAATAATATTAGTTAACTATAATAGTTACTATATTAGTTAACTATTAATAGTATTAGCTAACTATAATGGTTACTATATAAGTTAATTATTACTATTAATTGTATTAGTTAACTATAATAGTTACCTTATAAGTTAGTTTTTACTATTAATAGTATTACTTAACTATACTAGGCTACATACATAAACTATTACTATTATTAGTATTAGTTACTTATAATAGTTATTATATTAGTTAAATGTTTAATTTTTAATATTAATTAATCATAATAGATACTATATCAATTAGCTATTACTATTAATAGTATTAGTTCATTATAATTATAATAATAATAATAATAATTATTATATAGATTAATTATTGCTATTAATATATATTAACTATTACTATCAATAATATTAGGTAATTATAATAGTTATTATAATAATAGTAATCATATAGATTAATTATTATTATTAATAGTATTAGTTTAAATGATGATTATTATATTAATTAATTATAGTTAAATATATTTCTAAGACATAGTATTGGTTTCCCGTGCAGAGCACGGGTTACCCGCTAGTTGAATCGAAAAGACAAAAGAAAAGGCATCAGATGTGATTGGCGGTTATCTTAGTTTATGTCCTAGTTTTTTGTTTTTTTTTTCCTGTCGCAATGGACTTCTTGTCCATCTTTTCGTATTACCTTTTTTATTTAATGCACTCCTTCTAAGTTCTAACCTAAGAAAAGAAATGAACTTCAGATGAAATTGGCTGATGTCTAAAGTTTAAAGACTGATTTCTGAATTATTCAAGTTGTTTAATTATTTGTCTCGATTCATATATGAAATTAGGATTACAACGTTGAATGGAGTAGAGATACGATGTGAGAATCGTTGTCGATTTAGTGTTTTGATTGGTATATTTGGAATTACTTGTTTAAAGAAGGGATATATATATGAAAATACTATCATTTTAGAGTCAACTAAGTCTCATTCTTATATCTGAAAATTAAGAGGACATTGGAATTCATTCAGATCTGAATGGAAAAAGAAAAAGACTGATTTTTTATAAGTCTAAATGAATCAGACTTCATACCTAATTGAGAGCTGAAAACAAAAAACAAACGAGCCCTTAGATATTCATACCATACAACTCTCTGTCAAGTTGGATGGACAAACAAATTATGCACTCTTAAGAGTAAGAGCTGAGCCGTAGAGAAGGGAAAAACCTTGGGAAGAGAATGGCAGGTTGATAGTGTAAGTACCCCGATCCGGACCATTGGGCTTAAGATAATTAAGTTGTGGAATTTAGGGGTAATTTGGAAAATTTTGGGTCATACTAGAAGTCTAGGGGCCTTTTGGGTATTAACAAAGTCATCCTAGGAGTTTAGGGACTTTCTGGGTATTTCTAGAACATATGAGGAAAAGGAGGGCCTTTTGGTAATAAAATCAGACCAAGGACCTTGGATTAAATCCCCACAAAGCCCAAAAGAACTTTGTGGGAATTTCTCGAAAATGCTCAAGGCCAAGGAAACGGGCGCACCTGGTAGAAGCGCTTCTTGAAGGCGCGCACAAGCTTCTTGAAGCGCACCCACCAGGCGCGCTTTCTCCATCAAGGCCGACAGCCAGCAAGCCTCCACGCGCCCTGTCCCCCGCGTGTGCCCCACTTGCCAGACAAAGCCCCCACTTGCCTCGATGTGATTGGTCCGTTGCCCAGCCTTGCCCCCCTCACCGGTCACATCCCCAAGTGCAGCCATTTGATTGGTTTGTCACCTCCTTTGTGTCACCAACATGGCTGCTCTAAAAAGACTTTATTCCCAGCCAAAATGCTCCATTTTGTGCCAAAAAATGATCCAATTTCAACCCAATTTGTGACCATTTTATGAGTATAAATGACCCATTTTGTGATCCAATTTTAACCCATTTTTATGCTTAGCCCCTAAGCAAGTCACAAGACAATAGTTGAGGGATTACAGTGAAAATATCTCCCTTTTGCTTGGTGCCCAAGTCCATAGTTGATGGACCAAAATGTTACCCCAAATTGCAAACAAGTCCCTAATTCCCACTATAAATAGAGGCCTCCTCTACCCATTTAAGGGGGGATTCTGGGAGCAAAGTTACTATGCCAAAATTACCTCTCATCCAAAATTGAGTGATTAGGGAGAGGTTATGGCTTACCTTAGATGATGGTGAATAACTACCAAGTGTAGTATCCCTCTCATCTTTGGTCTCATTGAGTGATTAGTGTAAATTGGTGAACAAACCATGGTTGAGTGAAAATCTTGGAGTCCATGATCTCCAAGTAGGAAAAGGAAAGAAGCAAACTTGGGTCAATCAATTAATGATTTACCCCAAGCTTGCTTAAAATCAAATCTTTATTTTGTTGAAATCTTCTTCTTCATCTCATTCTATTTTCCTTTTTTTGGGATATGATCTTTGATCATTTGGCTTAAAAATGTAGTCTTTATATGATTGGGATCCAAATGCTCCCTTGATCCCAATGGTCTCATCTTACACCTTATGGTGTATTAAAAATGATGAACCAAGTGGAGAGGAGCATTTGTTAAATTAATGTCATTTACTTAATGTCTTTTATTAACTTGGAACCAAGCCTTGAGATCCATGGTGCCCTTCATGTTTTATGCATGAGTGTGGGTTCTAAACCAAAGGATTAATCTAAGCCTTGTTATGTTTTTGTGCAATTTTACAAGCTGCCCTTCATGTTTTATTCAAGCTCTCAGCTATAAATAGCCTGCTCATCTTCATTTCCAAGCTGCCCATGATCAATCCCCTCTTGTTGGCCACTATGCTTCAGAGCTCGAGTTTCTTGCTTCATTGAGAAACCTTGAAGATTGAAGACTGCTGCTTAGTATTTCCAGATTCTTTGAACACCTCAAGATCTTCACCTTCAAACTTTCATTCAAAGTCTATTCAAGAATTCTCGGTGCTCTATCTCTTTCATATTCATAGAGCCCAGATTTCTGTCACACACACACCTCTTGAAGCTTTGATGATTAACTTCTGAGATAACTTCTTTATTGCACTTGAAATAGATTCTTGCTTGGATGATAAAGATCTTTATTATCTCAGCTCATTTGATCTCCATTAGAAATCCAAGACTAACCATTTTGGTAGAGGATGTAGATCTTTCTTCGATCGAACCTCTCCAAATAGCGTGTTATTATATCTACTGCATATTTCCTGCTTAACAATTCATGAACTGCTTTGTTTGATCTTTCAGATTGCTACACTGATGTTGTAATTGTTAATTTGCTCATTTGCCTTAGAATCCTTTTTGCGCCACTCTTTAGCCTCATACTTAGCGCGTGCGTTTTTATCTCTGCGCAGTATACCCTGTGCAGAGCTGCTTTAAATTTCCGCTGTGCATTTCACACTCTTGCTGCGCGCTATACTTAGCCAAAATAAGATTGTGCGCATCTGCCATTGAATTGCAAAAGGGTTTGAAAAGAATTTTAATTCGACTCCGTTTTGTTATGAAGTTGCCGTGTTTGTATTTCGCCTTTGAAACTTGTTGTTTTGGGGCGGGATCCTTACAGTGGCGACTCCGCTGGGGAATTAAATGTTCTCAAACTTTTTTTTAGAAGCTTTGGGGACATTTATGTGTGGATCAAACTCCCGTCCCCGTTTGTTGACTTTGTGCCTAATTTGTGTGTTTTGTGTTTCTGTTTGATTTTGAATGAATGGAACTGTTCTGGAAAGCAATGAACTGGAGCTTGATGATTGGAAGCTGAAAATTTGCAAAAAATAATGGGATGGATGACATAGCCGTACGGCTACTTTGGAAGGGCCCACAGAATGTTTCAATTCAACGATTTTGCGCAAAGGCAGAAACATTCTAATGGCCATCTTGCTTCTTCTTGTCCAGGTTCTAATTTACAGCCTCTCCTTGTGTAAATTTACCTTCTTTTCTTAGCAAAAAATGGATTTTCAAAACCTTTGGTTGTGTACAAACCTTCCATGTACAAATTGTGATTTTTACTTGTTAAGTAGCCTTGCTTACTTGCTTGTTCTTGTTTGTTCATATCATTGTTTGATTACTTGTGTAAATTACTTGTTCATCATACTTGTCCATACATTGCTCAAGATATTAAAATGGATTGAAAATTTCTATTTTGACTCAAAAGGGAACATAGAAAGGCGTCACACTACGCGCACTTGACCTTGCACGTTCCAAATACCCTTTAAACCCGGGATGGATGCCAGATGCAGCTTGATTGGCACTCTTGTTCCTTTCGAGCGTGCACGGGTCCATTCCACCTCCCCTTCCGAGCCGAGTCAACCACACATGTCCGTGACACACAAATACCGTGACTTCGGTTGGTTTTTGGTCTAGTTCACGTTACCACGTCCCTAATACGTGTCCAAGGTTAATTGTGGCCAAGTTAATGCCCGAGTTACGATTCCTTGATGAAATGCAAGCGTGACCTTAACCGGTCTTTAACTCGTACGTTAATGATGACCCAATTAACCGAGAACATATATTAAAGATAGGGTGACACCGTGTCGTTAAGCCCTAATGTTGTTCCATTTTGGTCATCCTTAAGCCCAAGGTCAAGGATCGAGAACCCTCATTAAAATGAGGTCATGTCAGAATATTGGTGAAGCCTTAGGATAAACCTCGACTTTGACCGGGGCTTAATCATGACAAGAATGGTCACGCATTTGGAGTCTTGCGACGCACTAGACCCTTAGGAATCATTCTTTTGGTCGGTGGAAGCCGCTTGCCCTATAAGACCCTCGCCCGGGATAGTCCATCCTAGGGAATGTGCAAGACATGTGAAAAACGAGGGGTCTATAGGCGTAGTGATGGCCTCCATTGATCCAGGATTTAGAGCAGTTAAAGAGAAATCTTTTCCAACCATTTAGGAATAAAAATGCTTTTTAAGTGAACTTGAATGGATAAATAATTGCATATTGCATGAGTTTGCTCCGTTTTTGCTTCTTGCCTTTGACGCATCGCAGTCTTGCGTTAACAAACGTCGCTTCGTTAAATCTTTGGAAGGATCCCTGTTATCCTCCAAGGCATCCGTTAAGTCACGTTAGTCTTCGGACGGATCCCCGTTATCCTCCAAGACCTTCGCAAAGTTTTGTTAGTCTTTGGACGGATCCCCGTTACCCTCCAAGACCTCTGTTAAGTCTCCAAGACGCCCGTAAATCTTTGGATGGATTCAAAAGATTTCCGTTAAAACCCTAGGTCGTTGCCTCCTAGGTCCCTATTGTTGAGATTCCTGTTAAAACCCTAGGCCGTTGCCTCCTAGGTCCCCATTGTTGAGATTCCTGTAAAAACCCTAGGCTGTTGCCTCCTAAGTCCCCATTGTTGAGATTCCTGTTAAAACCCTAGGCAGTTGCCTCCTAGGTCCCCATTGTTGAGATTTCCGTTAAAACCCTAGGCAGTTGCCTCCTAGGTCCCCATTGTTGAGATTTCCGTTAAAACCCTAGGCAGTTGCCTCCTAGGTCCCCATTGTTGAGATTCCTGTTAAAACCCTAGGCCGTTGCCTCCTAGGTCCCCATCATTGAGATTCCCGTTAAAACCCTAGGCAGTTGCCTCCTTGGTCCCCATTGTTGAGATATTCGTCAAAACCCTAGGCCGTCTCCTAGGTCGCCGTTGCTGAAACCCTAGGCCGTTGTCTCCTGGTCCCCTCGTGAAGCCTTTGGAAGACCTCCGAGATACCCCTCGATCTTCGGATGGATCCCAGAATTCCCGTGAAGTCCCTAGGCATAGTCTCCTAGGAAGTCGGTTTTGGTCCTTAGATGGATGGATCCCCGTCATCCTCCGACAAGTCATTCATGTTTGTTTTAGAATTCTAAATCCGTTCGAACTACAGTGACCTGAGCCTCTCATCACGTGGGACCCCCTCCCTCGTGGTAAGGGGAACGTAGGCAGCTTCGGCCCGGTCAATCTTAAAAAGAAAAATGAAAAAAAAATGTGTGTGTGAGCCTTCCACCCAAAACAAAAGTGTGTTTTTCCAAGAAGAAAATGGAGATCCAATTTTCTTAAAATAAAAGATCAAGTTTTCCTAAAAGGCTAATCCGCTAACGAAGCGTTCCCCTCGAAACATGATGGTAATTTCACCTTGAGGTTTAAAATGCTAAAGTCCTTTGCGGTTTTGTCCACCGGAAACATCGACCAAGGAGCCCACATCCGAATTGGCACTCACATGAACAAGGAGGTCAAAAACAGATTGGATCACCGTCCACGAGAAAAGGCCCAAACCTCGAAAGACCGAAGGCGGCTACCTCAATGGAGACCCGTGCCCTCACCGAATGCCATGAACGAGGTTATGCACCTCGAAAGGAAGTCACCAAAAAGAGATGGCCAAAGACGAATCCGGCAATTACAACGCCGAGCCAAATGGAGGCCTCACGACATCTTTCCCGATGACACGGAACCCGAGTTCCCCGTGGAAGAGATGGAATATGCCGCCGACAACCCCTCCAATAGTCAAAGAAGGAAATGGACCACCGCACCCCATAGGAGCCCAATCCTAAAAAAAAATAAAAAATAAAAAATAAAATTATGAGTCTTCCAGCCTCGTAGGATCTAGACTTTCACCAAAAGTCCGTCTTGGACTGTGTCTTTTTATTTTTGCAAAGGTCCGTACTCGGACATGTTTGTACAAAGTTATCTATATAAAAGAGTCATTTTATTCTCTTCTCTCTAGACTTGAGACGTTATTTGCAATATACATTTACTCTTGAAATTGCCTTGCTTGTTATAATCAATTAATTGCTACGTCCCCAAAATGATGAATTGACTTCTAAGCATACTAGTCAATGACGACTCATTAAGGGCGAATGGACCTAACACGAATGAGAAATGCAAAATGCAAACAATTAATCTTAATGTGAATAAATGTTGTGATCAATTGGCATGAAGAAACCATTAATGGCAAGTCTTCCCTCATACACTTCCCCGATACACAACCCGATACACCTTTCCAAAACCAATTCTTGATGCACATCGAAGGCATCCCGAGACAATGAAAAGGTGAGGACGTTGTTTGTTGGGTATGCTTATCACTTAACCCTCCTACATTTGTTAGAATTGATTGATACCATCACCTATGAGTATTTTTATGGACTTTAGGACCTCATGTAAAGAAGTTTGTAACTTCAATTTTTAGCCAAGTCCTTTTATAGTATAGGCTTAGATGATAGGACTTGAAGCTTTAAAGATCGAAGATTTCCTAAGCAGGATTCATTTCACTGCGCAGGATGTCCTCTGCGCAGGTCGCCACTGCGCATAAAATGTCTTGCGCATCCCTTAACCCTGCTCAGTTTTCAAGATCTTATTTCCTAAACTCTGAAGAGATCTTTTAGTGACCAAGCATGGTGCGCATGCTTCCCATGCGCAGCATCCATGAGCACCGGCAATGCACATGCCTTTGTGCGCAGACACTACCTTGGTCAAATTCCTCATCTCCTGATCTCACATTCTAGAAGCTTGGAAAGCGACAAGACAAGCTACGCTTTTTGGATTGAGCCAAAATTCCGAGGTGTGCACAAACGACAAAATAAGCACACTCAGCAAAACCATTGGTGGAGACATACTTCAAAGAAATATCTCAAATGAAGACAGCTGTCAACCTTCTAGAAGAAGCTTTTGAATTTGGTCTTCATGCTCAGTCTCCAACGGCTCTAAATCACCTGCGCACCAATCATATTGTGCCAGGTCATCATCTTTGATCAGAGCCCCAACGGATATAAAGGACAGCTGCGCGCCAATCACTTTGTGCCAGCTCATTGTCCTTGCTCAGAGCTCTAACAGCTATATTCAAGCTCTCAGCTATAAATAGCCTGCTCATCTTCATTTCCAAGCTGCCCATTGATCAATACCCTCTTGTTGGCCACTATGCTTCAGAGCTCAAGTTTCTTGCTTCATTGAGAAACCTTGAAGATCTGAAGACTGCTGCTTAGTATTTCCAGATTCTTTAGAACAGCCTTCAAGATCTTCAAACCTTCAAACTCCTGCTCATATCACAAAGCCCTATCTCACCAGAATTCTCGGTGCTCTTCATCTTTCATATTCATAGAGCCCAGAATTTCTGTCACACACACACCTCTTGAAGCTTTGATCATTTTGATCTAACTTCTTGAGATACACCTGTTTAGTCTAGGATTTGTTATTCATAGATAATAGATCTTGAGTTAGTATTGAGCTCAAATGTTGTAATTTGTAATACTCACTCATATAATAAGATCTCCATTAGAAATCCAAGACTAACCATTTTGGTAGAGGATGTAGATCTTTCTTCGATCGAACCTCTCCAAATAGCGTGTTCATTATATCTACTGCATATTTCCTGCTTAACAATTCATGAACTGCTTTGTTTGATCTTTCAGATTGCTACACTTTGATGTTGTAATTGTTATTGCTCATTTGCCTTAGAATCCTTTTTGCGCCACTCTTTAGCCTCATACTTAGCGTGTGTGTTTTTATCTCTGCGCAGTATACCCTGCGCAGAGCTGCTTTAAATTTCCGCTGTGCATTTCACACTCTTGCTGCGCGCTATACTTAGCCAAAATAAGATTTGTGCGCATCTGCCATTGAATTGCAAAAGGGTTTGAAAAGAATTTTAAAACGCTATTCACCCCCCCTCTAGCGATTTTCACACCCTTGTTGCCCTTTAGGGACCAACAAGTGGTATCAGAGCAAACACCTTCATAAAACTTGTTTTGTTTTTCAAGCTTAACAGCTTGGGTGCCGATTCAATATGGCTTCAAAATCTAGGGCAATGGCTAACTTTTCACATGCTCCTGCGCCTGCTCAAACCTCAGATCAAATTCAGAAAGTTTTCCAAACCTTGTCGATCCTCAAGCAAACCTCCTATTCTCTCTCATAGACTCAAAGAAAGATGACTTGGTCTGCTTCATCTGCAGAAAGCCTGGACATTTCGCTTCAATGCCTACTCCAAAATTTGAGTACGAGGAAAAGCAACCCTGCGCATAGAGATCATCAAGGCAGCGCAGAATGATTACTGAAGAAGACTGCGCAGAAAAGGAACTGAAGACTTGGATAGAGACGGACACTGAAGACAGTGATGATGATGACTCTGAGGATGGACTGCTCTGCTTGATGGCCAATGCTGATGCTGATAGCGATTCAGACAATGATCCCGTTGCGGACACAAAGGCTGCGCTAAGGACAATCAAAGAAAGGTCCCTTCACTCTAGTGGAAATGGGACACCTTCACCAAGCAGACAGAATAGCAAGCACCTATTTGCCAGAGCTAACCTGACAAAGCTGCGTCATCACCAACCCCGCAGCCGCGCAAGGAATCTCTTAAAGTGTCTGCCAATCTTAAATGATAACTCTGCTGTAGAGCGCAAGTCAATGTTTCAACAAGCAGAAAAGATCTACTTCACTGTGCACTCTCAAGCTCAGATGGTTTCAACAGTGGATTCTATACACTACTGGAGATGGCAACACTCTTAAAGATGTGCATGAAGGAAGAGATCGCTTAGTTATATATGGTGACAACAACAAGGGCACATAATTGGATTTGGACTAATCATAAAAGATAGTCTCAAGCAACCCGCTCTCCATATCACAATTATGTGATAAAGGTCTGGAATGCCGTTTCACTTCAACGCACCGCTATATCAAGAATGGCGTTTCTGGACTAACTTTGCTCACAAGGACTCGTAAGACCAATTTTTATATTATTGATCTTACCGCTATAATTTCTATTACTAATCCTTGTTTTGTAGCAAAGAACATAAGTGAATGCAGCTAGCAATGGTATGAGCACCATGCCAGCTTAGTAAGCAGCCTAAGCAGTCTTTCTCCAGCAAGATTGCTCCAATGTTAAAACGCTTACATCCGCTTCACCTCATGTGTTTGGACCGCTCACTACCGCGAAGCTTTGGACCAACCAGTGGTATCTCTATGATATCCTGGCTGCTCTCCTTCTAATTCTCCAAACACAGAAGACATCATTAGAGTTCGATACTTCAACGGAACAGAATTTATGAACAACGATGTCGCTCAATAGTGTGAGAACCAACAAGAACCCACAAATGGTATTCTTCACAATTTCTCCGCTGCTGGAGTTCCGCAACAAAATGGCGGTGTGGAAAGAATCGCTCGTTGATTGAGGATGGATAGACAATGATAATAGAAGCAGTACTTCTAATGTATTTCTGGGAAGAATCTGTCAACGGTGCATGCTTTACTCAGAATAAGATCCCTCATCAACAAAGCCTACATCAATACTCCATACGATATATGGAGAAAAAGAGCGCCCAACATTGCTTTCTTCAAGCTCTTTGGCTGCAAACGCTAAAGGAAAATTCGACGCCAAAGCAGATGAAGGTATTCTAGTTGGGTATGCCTATCATTCAATAAGCTTTTCGTGATCATAATAGAATAAATCTCTAGTTACTACATATAGTATCTGTACATGTTACATTTGACGTACATTCTCTCCTTGAGCCATATTTGGCTCCAAATGATTCTGATGCCTCTGCTGAGCTTTTTAGACAGGTGCGCAGTAACACTGTTCTTACGCAGAATGTAGATCAAGCAGAATCAGAATCAGTCCATCTCATGCGTATACTCCAAATGCTGCGCCTGAAGTCACAACTCCTGATGCGCAAACACCTCCTCCTGCGCATGATGTTTCTCCACTTCAGCAAATCACCTTTGATGATTTTGGTGCTGAAGCAAATGAAATACCCATTGATCTTCGTATTCCTATCACCTAAATGTAGGGATTCGTACATCGAGAGCATCAAACTTTGCGGTGTAGCATTCGTTTATCTCTCATGTCGGATCAAAGAAGATTGATAGAGTGCTCCATATTTTAAGATGAATCGATGCTATGCAAGAAGTGCAAGAAAAGCTCATCCAATATTTAGCGCTTTAATGGGTGTTCGGAAACAAGATGGATGAGAATGGAAGCATCACAGAATCAAAGCAAGAAAGCTTTGTATGGACTTAAGCAAGCTCAAAGAGCATGATACGATACGCTATCAAAATTTCTACTAGAGAAAGTCTTCAAGCGCGGTAAAATCGATACAACTCTTTTTATTGCTAAGTATAATGATCATTCTTTACTTGTTCAAATTTATGTCGATGATATTATATTTGGTTCTACTAATGAGTCACTTTGTAAGCGCTTTGAAAAGCAAATAAAAAGCAAGTTTGAGACGAGCATGATGGAGAAATCACCTTTCTCCTCGGGCTTCAAATCAAGCAATTGAATGATGGCGTCTACATAAATCAAGCCAAGTACACAAGGGACTTAATAAAAATTTGGACTTGAGAATGCTAAAGCATACGACTCTCCAATGACCACCAGCATCAAAACTTAACAGACTTAAAAGGTAAATTGATCAGACTGTATCAAGGTATGATTGACTCTCCTTTATCTTCTACTGTTTGGCCAAGATATTATGTTGACTGGATCTGTGCACACTATCATGCTAATTCATCTGAAGCGCACATAACTGTTATAAAATCTATTAGATATATTTTTGGCTCTGTTAACCTTGGACTTTAGTACACCAAAGATTCGAACTTTAAACTTGTAGGTTATTCAGATGCGGACTATGCAGCGAGCACCATTGACAGGAAGAACACAAGTGGAACATGTCATTTCCTTAGAAATCGACTTGTAGCATGGACGAGCAAGAAACAAGCTGTTGTGTCCATCTCCACTACTGAAGCAGAATATATTGATGCTGGAAGCTGCTGCTGCCAAATCTTATGGATGAAGCAACAATCTGTGGACTATGGGATTAATGAAGAGAATTGTCCAATTCTCTGCGAGAATGTCCACCATAGCAGTTTCCAAACCTGCCAAGCACTAATACCAAGCTCATCAACATCTAATATCTTCTCCTCAAGAATTAACAAGTGGTCTCTTGAAAGGAGAAATGGGTATGCTTAATCTTAGCTAACTTGTCCATATAATTTATACTAATGTATTTGCTTGATAAGTGTGCAAAATATGTTAAGTTTCATGCGCCCTGCGCAACACCTGCGCAACAAATGTCTGCGCATGAAACAACAGTTCTGAGATTTATAGAATCTCTGTGCTATCAATGCGCTGCGCATGACTATCCATGCGCAAATCTTGGTGGATCGCAGGTAAGTGTTCTATTCATTAGATTTTACACATAGGTCCTTGACTGAAAAGTCAACGCTTAGTCACAAGGGTACTTGTGTAAATTAAAATTTCCCGCGCCTTTATTTCTTGAATTTTCTTGGGAAATTACATTTTTACCCTTGCGCATGTCCCATTGTCAATTAATGCAAACTGAAATTAAATGACAGCGCACCTCACGAATGTCTGCTCACCATTTATTGAGGAAGGTGATGCGCCAGCCGTCAGCCTCTTTTTCGCTGACACACGCGCTCGCAAATTCTGCGCACGCGCGTTCCTCATTCGGCCACGTCACCCTGCTAACGTGCGCCCGTCCTTTCACTGACTCACCATTTATGAGGAAGTTGACTTGACAGTGACCGGCTTAGAACTTCACACGCACACGCGCGCATAGGCCTGCGCACGCGCGTTTCCTTTTGTGACACGTGGTATTGCTACCCTGCGCCACTGTACCTTTTCTCAAATATTTCTCAGCTATCGTGCGCCTAACATCTCCTTCCCTACTTAAACCGTTTCCTTCTCTACTTTTCTCTTCTCTATCTCTCTCTCTTTCTCTCTCCAACCTCTGTTCTAAACCTTCATTTTTCATCTCCTGTTCTTTATCTTCAACCTCAATTTTCTTTTCTCAAACCATTTCAATGGCGCCTAAGAAAACCAAAACTCAACCCGAAATCATCATCTCCGATTCTTCTTCTTACTCCATTCCTGGGAACTCTCAGAACGAAGAAGTAGAACAACAATCAAGGCATCCCACCGTCAAAGATATGGTATGTTTCACTATAACTTCTTACTTTTCGCCATTGTTGTTTTTGGAGGTCTCAAGACTCAATTTTTCGATTTCTCCCTTATTTGTTGATATTTTTTGAAATCGTTGGTTGTCATGTGTTCGTATTTGCCTAATATATTCTTTCATATAATTTATTTCATGATCAATGGTCGTTACATGTGTTTTTTCGTCATTTTCTGTGCTCCGTAACTTCCTTGGCAGACGAACCGTTTTTCTGAATTTCTGGGTTTGTTTCAATGTCGTTGACCATACTTTTTACATGGTTGATTTCGTCCTGTCCATGCCGTCATTTCGATGTATTTTTTGTTGAATTTTGTCAACTTTTGTTTTTCGGTGTTCTTGGGTGTTCTTCATGTTCTTAAATATTCTTTCTTATTTTTTAATATTTTATTTGGTCCATTGATATACCCCCCCCGTCTTTGTATTCTGCGCATAGTTTCCTGCGCATGGCTTTCTGCGCATATAGTTTTATCTAATTCTCTGCGCACACTTCTTTACTAGTATTTATTTTCTGTGCGCACGATCCCTTTCTGCGTATGCATTCTTATTTTATGCGCATCCACTTCCTATTTTCTGCGCATAAATACTTTGCTTTTCATGAAACTTGTGCCAAGGTATATTTGCATTACTTGCAAATGCGCACAGCTCCATAAGCAATAGGTTGTCTAATTCTATCTATTGTTTTACACAGGGACACGTTTACTTCATACCGGGTTGGGAACTTATTCAGGCAGATCTTTCTTTAGATGCAATTGGTCGTCGTCTGCTTCACCTTCTCAGCTCCTCTGGTATTCTTCCTTTATTCACTCTTGATCAATCCTTCATAATGCTTGCGCTGGTAGATGAATTCTTCAAGACAGCAAGAGTTGTTCCGGCACAACTTGAAGGCAAGCCAACAGAAATGATCATGGCCACTGTACAGCGCAGTGATATAATGGTTCATCCTAACCACATTCGCAGCCTCCTAAACTTCAACGTTGATAGTTCTTCAGTCAACTATGATGAGCTTCACCAAAATGCTCTTGCACAGAAGCTCATTGGCATTTCTTCTCTTAACAAGAAGTGGCCAATGTATAACAGAAAGGAATTTGGTGAGGTGATGTATCACCTGTGCACCCTAATTGGAGATTCTCTCAACTAAAAAAATGGGAATAATGGGCACTTCATCTCAAAGCAGTGGGAATACTGCGCAGCCATCTTCAACGAAGATCAACTCGACTGGCCGCAGATTATCTTCAATGAGATTGTGAAGGGAATGACCAGCTATGACAAGAAGCTGAACGCAGGGAAGACCAAATACCGAACTCACTGTAGATTGCTAACCAAACTCTTATTGACTTATGGTGAACTGGCCACCTATGTTGAAGAAAAGTCAATCAAGAAGCAGTCTTGCGACGCAAAGTACTACTTCAGAGTACATCTCCAGAATTTGCGCAGTGAGATAGGTAACGCTGAATACTATGAAATCTGGCTGTCTGATTCCACTCCCAACAAGGAACCTTGGATAGGTCCAATTCCTTTGGCCAAGTCCAAAAAGAGTACATGAAGATCTACACCTGATGCTGCGCAAGAAACCGCAGAAGATGCGTATAATCGCAAGGGGAAGGGCATTGCTACGCCCAGCGGAAAAAAGATCAAGGACATTCCTTTGGTTCAATCCACCAAAGGGATATCATTCAAAGAGGCAGATCCTACCAGCAATCCAGCTCCTGCTCCCTCAAAGCCAACCACAATGAAGCGCAAGGCTGATTTTCGTGGCGATTCAGATGATGCTGCAGTTGAGGGGAGCAAATGCACAAAGCCTCTCAAAAGCCGTCCCCAGTGCTGATATCGCACATATCTCTTCTCGTCTAAAGCAGAAGGTGCGCAGCAGCGCAAAAGGATTGAAGAAGCGCCGCACTGATTCCGCAGTCACTGACAGCAGTGATCTATCTCCAGTTCAACCTTCATCTTCAGCCCCTGAGACTCCTACTTCCTCTTCAGCTGAGTTGCGCCAGATCGTACAAAGCTTGCATTCTGTTCAAGCGAATCAAGTCGCTACGCAGCTGCAGCTGAATCAACTCCTTACTGCTCAAACTGCTTTACTGTACCGTCTTGACATGCAGCGTTTGGAGATTGATACCATTAAGGGGGAGAAAGAAACGGAGGAAGCAAAGGCACGTGCAAAGGAGAGCACGGAGAGTGCTAAGACGGAGGCAAAGGCAACTTCATCTGAGCCTGCGCAAGAAAAAGTTCCTATCACTTTGGATCAACTCATCCTGGACTCCCTGAGAACCATCAGCGCCCAGCTCGAAAATGTCAGCGCACAACTCAATAATGTATGCACCCTTGGAGCGTTTGATGGTGGACTCAGGGACATACTGAAAAAGCTTAAGAAAACCCTCGCAGATGGGTTACTTAGAGGATTTGATGATCTTCAAGCTCAGATGGAGGCTCAGATGGAGAAGATTAAACAAGGAAGCTCTGCGCATAATATTGAAGAAGTGCGTAAATGTATTACCAAGTCCATGGCAGATTTTTCTTCTGCGTTCAACGACAAGATGGACTATGCTATGCTAGATATTCAAGCTAGCGTCAACACTCAGCGCCTTCATACTGACACAAGACTAGAAGCTACGCAGACTGCCATCCTGACGGACATCAGAGCAAAGTTCAGAGAGCTAGTGGATGACAATGCTGATATGCGCAGAGGAATGAACACTTATGTTGGCAAAGCTGTTGAGTTCCAGGACAAATTTCAAAACTTAAAGGTGGAACTCATGAACTAGTTCAACAGTCTTCAGAATGAGATGCCTGAAGCCCTGCAACGGATCAACATAGCTGAGAGCTTGAATAGATCAACAGTCTTCAGAATGAACAAGTTCCAGAATTCTCGGTGCTCTTCATCTTTCATATTCATAGAGCCCAGAATTTCTGTCACAGACACACCTCTTGAAGCTTTGATCATTTTGATCTAACTTCTTGAGATACACCGGTTTAGTCTAGGATTTGTTCTTCATAGATAATAGATCTTGAGTTAGTATTGAGCTCAAATGTTGTAATTTGTAATACTCACTCATATAATAAGATCTCCATTAGAAATCCAAGACTAACATCTTGGTAGAGGATGTAGATCTTTCTTCGATCGAACCTCTCCAAATAGCGTGTTCATTATATCTACTGCATATTTCCTGCTTAACAATTCATGAACTGCTTTGTTTGATCTTTCAGATTGCTACACTTTGATGTTGTAATTGTTATTGCTCATTTTCCTTAGAATCCTTTTTGCGCCACTCTTTAGCTCATACTTAGCGCGTGCGTTTTTATCTCTGCGCAGTATACCCTACGCAGAGCTGCTTTAAATTTCCGCTGTGCATTTCACACTCTTGCTGCGCGCTATACTTAGCCAAAATAAGAGTTGTGCGCATCTGCCATTGAATTGCAAAAGGGTTTGAAAAGAATTTTAAAACGCTATTCACCCCCCCCTCTAGCGATTTTCACACCCTTGTTTCCCTTTAGGGACCAACATTGTTGCTCGACAACCGAGATTTGACAGTGCTCACACGTGTGCGACCAAGCATAGGGCTTCCGGGAATTTTCAAAGTCAGCCCAAAGTAACAGGCACGCCACCAAGGGGCCACAAAGGAGCCAATGCCTGAGAAAGCGAGCTGGGGCTAATGTTTACCTCCTCCCAAAAAAAAAAAAAAAGGAGAAGAGGAAAGGAAATGAATGTATGGAAAGAAGGGAAGGAAATGGTGAAAACAAAGTTTGCCTCAGAAGGAGTTCACACCAAATAGGATTCACCCCAAGAGGTCCATCTCAAGGAGTTCACCCAAAGCAAAGTGAGATACAACGTCCTCCGAGACAACATCGAAAGAAAGCCAACTTCAGCAAAACGGCCCATGGACGAACTACGGCGACCTGAGCTCCTCAAAATGAGGGGAACGTAGGCAACCTTCGCGTCCGGTCACAGCATGAGAAAGAACGGTCAAACCATGGCTTTCCTAAAATAGCCAAGCCTCTCTCCCACGGTCCCGTCAATGATCGATACACTTTGCCCGGTCACGCCATGGACCAATCCCTTAAACACCTCCCTTTTATCGATCTTGCCATTGATCGAACATTAATCTCAATTGATCACAACATTTATACATGTTAAGGCTAATTGCTTGTTATAATCTTGACCTAATAATGAATTTGGTCCATTAAAGCAATTATTTTGATGATATTAACCAAGACAAATTTCAAATGTCTCGACAAGTCTTGTTCTCTACATCTTAGGAAAGAGCTAAACACTTGTATTCTTTCAAGCAAGGGTTTCCTCCCGTTTCATGATACATTGTTCACCAAAATAAAGGGACTCTCTCCCGCCTAAATAAAGGCCCTTGCAACGTTTCATGATACATTGTTCACCAAAATAAAGGGACTCTCTCCCGCCTAAATAAAGGCCCTTGCATGTCTCCTCCAAAAGATATATTAAGTCCCCGTCCCATCGAGTCGGCTGGATCACTCATAAAAAAAAAAAAGGAAAGAAAGAAAGGCACAAAAAAGTAGCCCGGTAGGTTGAGAACCCGCAAGGGCGACCTAGGCAAAAAATAGGGTGTGCCATAAAAGACGCAAAAGAGACGCCCGCTAGGTTGAAAACACGCAAGGGTGGCCTAAGCAAAAGAAAGGGTGCGTCATGAAAAAAGGGATGGGTTCCTTACCTCACTTCAAATGTCATATTGGGGCTACGCCAACGCCAAAGGTCAAAAGATGACATTGGGGCTACCTCCATAAGGACATGGGGCTACGCCGACGCCAAAGGCCAAGAGATGACATTGGGGCTACCCCAACATCAGTAACGGCAAGGGCATGGAGCTCCCCCAATGACGACAAGGACATGGGGCTACCCCCAACATCAACGACGAAAGGATCCTCTACTCCCGACAACTCCTAAAGAATGGATGAAACTCCCAAGGACTTTATGCATAATAAACCTCGTGGTTAAATTAAAATCAAAAGTTTGACTGACATGCTTCGTTTTGAGGAATGAATATTTTGAAAAAAAATGTGTTTGCTTGTCCCCTTTTAATTCGCATTGGGCGGTTGAGGGTGTATTTTAAAAGGAAAAAAAATGTGTTTGTTGTCCCCTTCCAAATTGCATTGGGCATTTGAGGGTATATTTTGTGAAAATAATGTTTTTCCCCTTTCAAATTGCATTGGGCATTTGAGGGTGAGTTTTGTGAGCTTTTGCTCCGGCAGTCAAAGATGACGTAAGACCAGTCTTGTAGTCAACCCTCTCCCATAGAGCCAAGTTGACCAAACCTTTAGGATTGACTAAATGAGAGTCAGATCCGTTGTTCTCCCGGCAGTCAAAGATGACGTAAGACCAGTCTTGTAGTCAACCCTCTCCCATAGAGCCAAGTTTACCAAACCTTTAGGATTGACCAAATGAGAGTCAGATCCGTTGTTCTCCCGGCAGTCCTTAGAGGGACGTAAGACCAGTTTTCCCGTCAATCTCCCCAAAGATGGAGTTGACCCCGGTCAAGATATGACTTAGAATGATCGTTATAGGCTAGAGCCTTTGTCCCGGCAGTCCTTAGAGGGACGTAAGACCAGTTTTCCCGTCAATCTCCCCAAAGATGGAGTTGACCCCGGTCAAGCTATGACTTAGAATAGTCGTTATAGGCTAGAGTCTTTGTCCCGGCAGTCCTTAGAGGGACGTAAGACCAGTTTTCCCGTCAATCTTCCCAAAGACGGAGTTGACCCGGTCAAGCTTAGACTTAAAATAGTCGTTATAGGCTAGAGCCTTTGTCCCGGCAGTCCTTAGAGGGACGTAAGACCAGTTTTCCCGTCAATCTCCCCAAAGACGGAGTTGACCCCGGCCAAGCTTAGACTTAGAATAGTCGTTATAGGCTAGAGCCTTTGTCCCGGCAGTCCTTAGAGGGACATAAGACCAGTTTTCCCGTCAATCTCCCCAAAGATGGAGTTGACCCCGGTCAAGCTTAGACTAGTCGTTATAGGCTAAAGCCTTTGTCCCGGCAGTCCTTAGAGGGACGTAAGACCAGTTTTCCCGTCAATCTCCCCAAAGATGGAGTTGACCCCGGTCAAGCTATGACTTAGAATGGTCGTTATAGGCTAGAGCCTTTGTCCCGGCAGTCCTTAGAGGGACGTAAGACCAGTTTTCTCGTCAATCTCCCCAAAGATGGAGTTGACCCCGGTCAAGCTATGACTTAGAATAGTCGTTATAGGCTAGAGCCTTTGTCCCGGCAGTCCTTAGAGGGACGTAAGACCAGTTTTCCCGTCAATCTCCCCAAAGATGGAGTTGACCCCGGTCAAGGTTAGACTTAGAATAGTCGTTATAGGCTAGAGCCTTTGTCCCGGCAGTCCATAGAGGGATGTAAGACCAGTTTTCCCGTCAATCTCCCCAAAGACGGAGTTGACCCCGGTCAAGCTTAGACTTAAAATAGTCGTTATAGGCTAGAGCCTTTGTCCGGCAGTCCTTAGAGGGACGTAAGACCAGTTTTCCCGTCAATCTCCCCAAAGACGGAGTTGACCCCGGTCAAGCTTAGACTAGTCGTTATAGGCTAGAGCCTTTGTCCTGGCAGTCTTTAGAGGGACATAAGACCAGTTTTCGTCAATATCCCCAAAGATGGAGTTGACCCTGGTCAAGCTAGACTTAGAATAGTCGTTATAGGCTAGAGCCTTTGTCCGGCAGTCCTTAGAGGGACGTAAGACCAGTTTTCCCGTCAATCTTCCCAAAGATGGAGTTGACCCGGTCAAGCTATGACTTAGAATAGTCGTTATAGGCTAGAGCCTTTGTCCCGGCAGTCCTTAGAGGGACGTAAGACCAGTTTTCCCGTCAATCTCCCAAAGACGGAGTTGACCCCGGTCAAGCTTAGACTTAGAATAGTCGTTATAGGCTAGAGCCTTTGTCCCGGCAGTCCTTAGAGGGACGTAAGACCAGTTTTCCCGTCAATCTCCCCAAAGACGGAGTTGACCCCGGTCAAGCTTAGAATTAGAATAGTCGTTATAGGCTAGAGCCTTTGTCCCGGCAGTCCTTAGAGGGACGTAAGACCAGTTTTCCCGTCAATCTCCCCAAAGACGGAGTTGACCCCGGTCAAGCTTAGACTTAGAATAGTCGTTATAGGCTAGAGCCTTTGTCCCGGCAGTCCTTAGAGGGACGTAAGACCAGTTTTCCCGTCAATCTCCCCAAAGATGGAGTTGACCCCGGTCAAGCTTAGACTTAGAATAGTCGTTATAGGCTAGAGCCTTTGTCCCGGCAGTCCTTAGAGGGACGTAAGACCAGTTTTCCCGTCAATCTCCCCGAAGATGGAGTTGACCCCGGTCAAGCTTGGACTTAGAATAGTCACCATAGGCCGTCCCCGACGTAAGCCCAGTAAAAACCTGTCCCGTGTAAGTAACCCTCTCCTATAGAGTCAAGTTGACCATATCCCCAGCAAGTCAACCCTCTCCCATAGAGCCAAGTTGACCATGTCTCGCCTCTGACCCCTAGAGTCATGCCTCCTTGCGGATCTAAGTAACCCCGCGTACCTTAGAACTACGACCGGCTTGATTCCCTCAGATAGGGATACGTAGGAATCCTTTAAAGATAAGGGTCCAGCCACTCGACCACCTTAGTCACCGTCTCTCCCATCTTGGTAGCTCGCCGGATCGGGATTCTGTCTTTTGTCGACAACCCCGCTTTCTTCGAAAGCGCCGTTGCCGAGGGGCTCTGTAAGTACCCCGATCCGGACCATTGGGCTTAAGATAATTAAGTTGTGGAATTTAGGGGTAATTTGGGAAAATTTTGGGTCATACTAAAAGTCTAGGGGCCTTTTGGGTATTAACAAAGTCATCCTAGGAGTTTAGGGACTTTCTGGGTATTTCTAGAACATATGAGGAAAAGGAGGGCCTTTTGGTAATAAAATCAGACCAAGGACCTTGGGTTAAATCCCCACAAAGCCCAAAAGGACTTTGTGGGAATTTCTCGAAAATGCTCAAGGCCAAGGAAACGGGCGCACCTGGTAGAAGCGCTTCTTGAAGGCGCGCACAAGCTTCTTGAAGCGCACCCACCAGGCGCGCTTTCTCCATCAAGGCCGACAGCCAGCAAGCCTCCACGCGCCCTGTCCCCCGCGTGTGCCCCACTCGCCAGACAAAGCCCCCACTTGCCTCGCTGTGATTGGTCCGTTGCCCAGCCTTGCCCCCCTCACCGGTCACAGCCCCAAGTGCAGCCATTTGATTGGTTTGTCACCTCCTTTGTGTCACCAACATGGTTGCTCTAAAAAGACTTTATTCCCAGCCAAAATGCTCCATTTTGTGCCAAAAAATGATCCAATTTCAACCCAATTTGTGACCATTTTATGAGTATAAATGACCCATTTTGTGATCCAATTTTAACCCATTTTTATGCTTAGCCCCTAAGCAAGTCACAAGACAATAGTTGAGGGATTAAAGTGAAAATATCCCCTTTTGCTTGGTGCCCAAGTCCATAGTCGAGGGACCAAAATGTTACCCCAAATTGCAAACAAGTCCCTAATTCCCACTATAAATAGAGGCCTCCTCTACCCATTTAAGGGGGGATTCTGGGAGCAAAGTTACTATGACAAAATTAACTCTCATCCAAAATTGAGTGATTAGGGAGAGGTTATGGCTTACCTTAGATGATGGTGAGTAACTACCAAGTTGTATCCCTCTCATCTTTGGTCTCATTGAGTGATTAGTGTAAATTGGTGAACAAACCATGGTTGAGTGAAAATCTTGGAGTCCATGATCTCCAAGTAGGAAAAGGAAAGAAGCAAACTTGGGTCAATCAATTAATGATTTACCCCAAGCTTGCTTAAAATCAAATCTTTATTTTGTTGAAATCTTCTTCTTCATCTCATTCTATTTTCCTTTTTTTGGGATATGATCTTTGATCATTTGGCTTAAAAATGTAGTCTTTATATGATTAGGATCCAAATGCTCCCTTGATCCCAATGGTCTCATCTTACACCTTATGGTGTATTAAAAATGATGAACCAAGTGGAGAGGAGCATTTGTTAAATTAATGTCATTTACTTAATGTATTTTATTAACTTGGAACCAAGCCTTGAGATCCATGGTGCCCTTCGTGTTTTATGCATGAGTGTGGGTTCTAAACCAAAGGATTAATCTAAGCCTTGTTATGTTTTTGTGCAATTTTACATTAATGCAACTGTGAGTGGGTTTTACATTAATGTCATTCAATATTGCAAGTCTTGTTCATTCAAGCACTTTAATTTATGTCAAGTCTTGTCCATTCAAGCACTTTAATTTATGTCAAGTCTTGCCCTTGCCAAGCACCCCATATTCATGTCATTTTTAATGTTCAAAGTCTTTATTTCAAGTCTTTTCTTGATTATCTCTCTTGGGTAATAAAGCCCCAATTTTTATCCACCCAAGTGATGATTAGCCTAAGAAAATTCTTTATTGTCAAAACTTGTAAATGATTACCTTGCTTGGATGATAAAGCTCTCATCTTTATTCATCCAAGCCATGGTTTGATCCAAGAAAAGATGCATATTTTCAATTCTTTCAAATTAACCTTTCTTGGATGATAAAATTGCAATCTTTAATCATCTAAGACATGGTTTTGTCCCAAGAAAATGTTTGTTTCATAGGCTTTATTATTTGTCCAAAACTCATTTTCTAAAACAAGATGATTTCTCCCATTTTTAAAATACACATACACACACTTGCACATTTTGGTCAACAAACATTAGGGAGACTTGGTTTTTCGAGGCACTTTGGGTGAACTTCGTATAAGTTCTTCCCAAAGTGTAACGTGACCTCCGAACTCATCATCTCTAACCATTTTCATTAAATTGGGTTTAAAATTAATTTAATGTGGCGACTCCGTTTTGTGTATGAAGTTAACTGTGTTTGGTATTTCGCCTTTGAAACTTGTTGTTTGGGGCGGGATCCTTACAGATAGTTAGAAGGATTTGTATTATTTGATGTTATTCAGATGATAGCTTATCCCCAAATGAAATCTATCTCAATGCACTAATCCTTTTAAGAACAACAGGACTGTACTCCCAAAGCAGATGAAGGTATTTTCGTTGGGTATGCCAAACACTCTAAAGCTTTTCGTGTTTTTAATAGAACTGCTCTAGTAATTGTAGAATCTGTACATGTTACTTTTGATGAATATTCTCTCCTTGAGCCACATTTGGCTCCAAATGATTCTGATGATTCTGCTGAGAATGATGAGACAGGTACGCAGCCTCAAACTGCACCTGCGCATAATGATTATCAAATGAATCAAAACCAGAATCAAGCAAGTCCATCTCATGCGCATTCTCCAGATGCTGCGCCAGAAGTCACAACTCCTGATGCGCAGACACCTCCTCATGCGCATGATGTTTCTCCACTTTAGCAAATCACTTTTGATGACCTCGATGTTGGAGCAAATGAAGTGCCCATTGAAGATCTTCGTTTTCCTATTACTCAACCTAACTTACCTCCCGAGGTTCGTGAAGTTAGATATCATCCAACATCAAATATCATTGGTGATCTCAATATAGGGGTTCGTACTAGGAGAGCATCAAAATACTTTCCTTTTTGGTTTGTCCCAGACTAAGGTTCTTAGTTGCTTTATTACCTAAAATGGACAATGGGACCCACTTGTCATTCTCACAATAAAAACTCCCTACCCACTTTATCTCTCATACTTTCTCTTACTTACTTTTTCATACTCACAACATTTACTTTTTCTTAATCTTCGTGTAAAGTCAAACTAAGAACCTTAGTCCGGGTCGGATGGAGTATTGTAATATGAGGGTCAGCCTTATTATCACATAATGTACAGGTTAGGACAGTGATAAGAAAACCTTCATGCAGTGCTGAACTTTGGTAATTTCACAGCAAGCATAGGCCATAGACAGATACTCACTTGGCCTTTGCCGATCTTGACATGGAAGCATGTTTCGTAGATGCTCGGGAAGAGAACGGACCAGAAGAACACACAAAACTATTGAAAGAGTTTCCAGGTGAGAGATATGCCCCCTGATCTTATCGTGTCATAGTAAGAGGAGTGATAGAGCTAAGTTCAGAACATATAAGTCCGACCTTGAGATATTAAGAGTGTAAGCTACATGTGTATGAGGAATCCTCAGAGAAGTTATAAACGGACCTAGATGTGCATGCCTTGTATTTGATCAGGATCTGCAAGTAATTATCCTGCATCTACTGCAAACAAACCGTGAGATACTACTTTTATAGGCATTTTGGACGTTTTTGCATGAGCAAGACCTTTGTTGGCAAGCAGCGGCGAACCGCAGCTGCTTTTAAGGGGTTAGTTGCCCCCCCTTTGTAACATCTCATTACTCCCTCCGTCACATAATAAATGTCACATTGACTTGTCAACGATTTTAGGAAAGTACTGTACTTGTTTGCATTGCTTGTACAACTACAATGGTCAAAATGCATTATGACTATCTGCTTATTTAGATACGCGACAATCATTGTGGGACGGGCAAAAAGGAAAGTGCGGCATTTATTATGGGTCGGAGGGAGTAACACCTTTGGATAGGAAAATTATATTTGGACAACTAACCGATTTTTTTTTTTTAATACTTTTTGACCCCCATTCCATCCGAATGCAAAGTTTAGGTAGTTCGTATTCCTTAAGCAATTTCCCTCTTTATATAGATTTTTGGCTTCGCTACTGTCGACAAATATGTCCATAGTATAGTATCTTATGCAAATGCATTTGGTAGTACCGGATTCAGCAATGCCGAAGCCTAAGGAGGTGTTTGATAGTATTAAGCACATGATGCTTAATACGTTGCAAGGTAATTTGGAAGTAGGGTGCCTTTGATAACACTGAGCGCTAGATGTTGAAAGTTGAGTGAAGCTCTTATTGGTTAAGCAACGATTTTGATTCTCAATCATTAAGGGCCTCACTCAACCTGATGACTTGGGGACGGAAATGTTCTAGACACTTCAATACCTAAAGCATACATCTCAACTTCTGTCTATAGAGAAATTTCAGGCTAATCTTAATTAAATCAAACTAGATTTCTCATTTCTGACAAGAAATATCCTTAGATTCTTCAATCTTCAACTGAGAATTGAGAATCACGAGTTTGAATCTGTGTGTATTAAACATGTTGTTGTTATACACAACTGTTCTTTTTTTTTTTTTTTTTTTTTTTACTTGCTACTCCTATAATTGTAGGAACATGGTACCTGTACCCTTCATCATACTCTACTTAAAACCACTAGCAAAACTCGTCGCTGGAACAAACAAATCCGCATCTCATTTCCCAGACATCATATTCTAGAAGGCGAAAGCAAAAGCGGTCCCAGTGAACTTGGTCTTAAGTATGCTATTGTTACTGGAATTGAATTATTTCTAATCTCGACTTTCATGTGGAGTATCCTTCGTAGTCTTAGAAGGTTTCTCGGCTCATCAAACTGACGATAGTGTTTTGACAATTGCGTTAGAGATAATGTTAATCAAGATAACTGACAACTTGTAAATGATTCCATTGAACCTTGGTATAGCTTGTTAGGGAATATTGTTTCTATCGGGACATACCCTAGCTGTCAATCCCGTTCCAGACCAGTCCATATCAACAAAAACGTTCCCGTCAAAAACATTTGACGGGTGCTACATGTTATGCACCATTACGTTTTTTGTAATGCTCTATATCGGACAGTACTGTACTAGTCCGTGATAAGCCCGAGCCTAACGGATCGGGTCTAAGCTCGTACGGACCGGACAAATCAGGTAAACTTAGACCGCAACTACAAAGAAAACCAAACCGGCTTGACCCAAAGGAATACCTTAGCAGGAACCAGCCCGAGGTGATAAGTCCGATGTGGGGAATTAGCCTCCCGCTAGCCCTTAGACCGATTTTTAGTACCCGAATCGTCTTTCTGTACCAAGTACGGTCCAGCTGGCATCTACGTCCAAATGGACGTTAACGCGTTACAGGCACGACAACCACGCGATGTACCTGTCAGACCATAACTCTGAGTTATGGTGTCATATCCTATCAACGACACCTTAATTTCCAGTGTCCTTTCCCGACAAACCAATAAGATCGTGACACGTGGCATAACAAGGACAAATGCAATTAATGCTGAGATCTTATCTCTTTATTTTCTCTCTTCACCTATAAATTCTCCTTTACGCCTCCAATTGCAAAGTACGTGCTCTATCCTGAATCACACCCAAGAATTCCACGCGTTGTTCTTAGGTTTTCTTCAGAGATCTTACTTTCACACCCGAGGGCCTAAATCGGATTCAAACCTGGCTCTAGTCTTAACGGTGTTCTTGATTGTGTTGTGATTCCAGGTTCAAGAGATATCAATTCGGAGATCATTCTTCTTGACTCCAAAAGTTAGGTCGTCATTGGCCGCTACACACCGTCGTGACTAAACACAACATAATAATTTCTAAAATTTATATACTGTCTGACCAATTATTTTTATACAGTTTATTCTTAAGCTTTTACCGTAATTATGAAGGTGTAATTTATCAAATTTACATAAGATATGATTTTTTTTCAATAAGATTTGAAAAGTTATGTTATGTTATTATCAAATAAGTTCATAATATTTTTTTTTTACAAATATGTTTGATACATTATGACATGTTGATAATAATGAAATTTTAGATCAGAAAATTGAACCACAAAAACCAAAATACTTCAGTAGGGATTGATAAATGTTCTCCTGGCATGACAACGTGATGTGCACGTGTGCGTTGGGTCCCTTGCTATTGACTGGACACCTGTCGAAATCCAAATCGAGGGTTAACACTGGACAGTTGGTGTGCTGTCAGTCGGCAAACAAAGCCCAATGAGATGTGGGCCCAATTAGGATAGTCGAAAATAACAAGTCTTATCTTAAATTTTTAGTGGGCCCATTTAATTTTACCCTTCACCGTACACCACTTGCCACGTGTTAGAAGAAGATTGGGCCCATTAGTGTTAGAAGTTCAGTGGTGTGGGATAATTTCATTATTTGCGAGCCCATGCTGAAAGGGTCCACATTGCCTGACACGTAAGCGTCTGATTTTAGACAAGTCCAGATCACTGACCCACGCGTGGCCTACAACCTTTGTCTCTTATATCTCCGTCTCATACTTATCGCTACTTATTTTCATTTTGGGTGTCTGATACTTATTGTTACTTACTCTAAATATTCACTTTTCTCTCTCCTATTCACTCACAACAACTATCCACTAACTTATTTTCTCACTCCTACTCACTCACAATACTTATTTTTCCAACATATTTTCTTAATCCGCGTGCACACACATTTAATAGCAATAAGTATGAGACGGAGAGAGTAGTTAATAAAATTGAATGTTTGGAGATTAAGAAAAAATAAGTGTTGTGAGTGAAAAGAAGATAACAAATGAGACCATGGATAATTGTTGGTGAGTAAGGAGGAGAGAGAAAATTAAACAAATTTGAGTAAGTAACAAGAAAATATGAACCCCTAGAAAAGAATTTAGCAATGACAAATTTGGGACTGAGGGACTATTTTCACTTTCTTGCAATCCATGCTAGTTTTGTTATTGTTACAATTGAGGGTGTCATCAAAATACATGATTTGTTGGATCATTTGCATTAGAGGCCGTGTTATACAAAGTGTTACAAAAAAATTTGTGTTCCGTACAATCAAACGCCATTTTAGTAAAAAAAATATTGAGTGTTCCATAATCAAAAGGCCGGCTCGGCGGCTCCTTTGATTCCAATAGCTTGGCTTTATTATAGTTTGCTCAAATTACACGAAATGATTTGTCAAGGAATGAGGTGATTGGTGGGAAGTAGCAGATGCAGCTATCGAGGATAAGACGAAGTAGAATCAGCTAAAGTAGTTTGATCATGTGAGACAGAGAACATATAATAATGCATCATAGAGAAAGCCTGAAAAGTGAAGAAATGATAAAATAGTAAGGGGTAAGGGTAGAAATTCATGAATGAGATAGATAAATGACGGAGCGGAGACAAATGTTCATGTGGATGATGTTAGCTTTTCACACCTCCAAAGTAATTGCATTGAAAAGACGGAGCGGAGATAAATGTTCATGTGGATCTGATTGCTATACATTCCGACTCCGTCCCATTAAAAACCATTCAATAAAGTGGTTGTTAAGAAGCCAATTGAAATTGAGCTTGGAAAAGGATCCAAAAAAGAGGGACTTTGCTTATTCATCATATCTAAGTTAATTACAAGAGGCTTATTAGCATATTTCTTCCTAACGTTAAACTGATTCACCAATGTAAGAAAAATCTAAATGCTAATGGCATCAACAAATTGAGTAGTAACTCCAAATCAATTCGGCCACAACCAAAAAGATTCATCTTCAACAGGATCAGGGTACCCCAAATTGCAAGAATCCACACTAGCATCAATATATGAACCATCCTCGACCTTCGTCGGACGAAGGAAATTTCCGCTCACTTTGTCTTCTCCTTCTTGTGAAAAATCCGAATGTTCCCGTTCAAACACATGAGAAGAATCAGCCTCCTCAGAGTCAAGAATATCGCTCTTAGCAGAATTTGCATCTTCAACCTTGCATACTAAATTGGTCACATCTCGAGAACTCACATTAATGGATATTCGTCTTGAAGGCTGCATGTCTATTGACTTAATCATCTCGCATTGCTTCGAGCCAACTTTCCCTTGCTCTCTATGAATCAATTTCTTCATGAGGAGATCAACCTATATATTCACATTATAGCACAGTACATTCGTCACATTTTCAATCTAAAATAAAAAATAGTAGTGGACAGGCACTGGCCAGTTAATTGTCAATCCAACGACCCTAATGTTGGTAGGGTTCAATATTAGTTGTTGAATTGGCATCTGACTCAAATAACTGGCCAAGTTGCTTACTATAATGCTTATGATAAAGGATGATCGCGATTTAGGCCACACGATCATTCAAGCAACCAACGATTGAGATAAAATTATAAAATGTTTCCAGAGATTTTAATCTCACACTGATTGCTCAAAAAACGACCCCATGCCTAAATCGCGATCGATGGCTGCAGCAGACCAGCGCATTTAGCAGTCTCAAATCCTATCGAAAGGGGGGAATACCTCAAGCTTTAACTTCTCATTTTCTTTCTCTAGACTACCACAGTCAACTTTGAGCTTATCATAGCTAGCTTTCAAGATATCATAATCCTTCTCAAGTTGCTTAGTTTTGTACCTAGCTCTTCGATTTTGAAACCATATTGCAACTTGTCTAGGTTGCAAATTAAGTTCTTTTGCAAGCTGGACTTTTCTATCCGGTTCGAGCTTATTTTCCACCTCAAAACTTCTCTCGAGAAACTGAACTTGGTCAACGGTGAGTCGCCTTTTCTTTTCCGGTTGATGGAAGTACTTGTCATAGTCCTCATCGTCATTTTCCTCCTTTTCGAGCTGGGTGAAAAATGGGGTGATCATTTTGTTGTGTTCTTCTTGAGGTGCTTCAAAGTTAACCATGGATGAAGTAGAACCTGAAATATATTAACCATAACATGTCAAGATCCTGTTTGGATTTAGTACAAACACACAAAATAGAAAATATCCTAAGAAATCAATCCTGGAAAATGAATAATTTGGACAAAAGTTTATTGTTTTGGGGAGTCAAATTTAGGGATGTCAATTTGTCCGAACCCGATCCGTATCTGGAACAATCCGCTCCGCAACGGGGCGGGTTTGGTAACAATTTTTCATAACCCGGCGAGTTAAGGGGCGGGTTTGGTAGCACACTCCAACCCGCGGGGCGCTCCGCCCCGTATGCGCAAATATGCTACTTATTTACTATTATACCCCTAAAACCTTCACTTATTACCTTATCTCCTTCATATATAGTACCACATATATGCAAGTATGCTACCTATTTACTGTTATGAAATAGTTGGTCTCCAGTTTGAGTTTGCCGTTAAAGTTATACAAGCTTGGCTAAAACAAAAAATAATGCTTTTGTTGAATACGGGGCGGAACGGATACGGGTTTAGCACTCTGCGGGGCGGGGCGGGTTTGGTACCAAGAGTGTTTACTGCAGGGCGGGTTTGGTATTGTGTAAACCCGCTCCGTATCCAACCCGTTGCCATCCCTCAAATTCATTAAACCCTGGATAAAATTGAAAACATACTTGGTCCAAAAATGGACCACCAATCTTGAATCATGAACAAGAGAGAACATACAAACAAAAGACAAACGTAATGCTGAAGAACTACACACTTAAACAAATTACTACCTCTGTCTCAAAATGAATGTACGAAATTACTCTTCATCAAGAGCGAGAGCAATTTCGGACATTCATTTTGGGACGGGGTGAGTAAGACTAAAGCAGCCTTCTTTACAAGAAAACAGAGTCAAAATCAATTGAAATATTAAAATGAAGGATGAAGAAGATACCATGAAAAGAGGAAGATGGGTTGGAAATCCAGAGAGAATCAAGAACATCTGAAGAAGGAAGCCTGTCATTATGAAGCAAAACAGGCAAATTTGAACATTCAAAAATCATTCCACCTTCCATAGCCAATAATTGAAATTGGAAATTCTTTTTAAGCAGAAAGGAGGCTGAAAAAATGGGTTCTTTTTCTTCCAAAAAATAAAGATAAAAAATGGTTGGATTTGAAACTCTGTTTTTAATAGTGCTTGTGTCTAAAGAAGCTGGTGATGAGAATTATGGTCATGTGAAAGGTTTGAGAGAAAAGAGCACTCAAACCCATGTCTAAGACTCAAAGGGAGGAAACAGAGGAGGAGAAAATAGTCTGAATTTGGGGAGGAAAAACATGCAAAGGGTCAGAAAAGGAGAGAAAGATTGATTGAATTGTGATGGGAGAGAGAGATTCTTTCCTGTAAAGAAGAGCTTGATGGAGGGGTTTATATGCAACTCAGTGAATGGGAAACTGGAGGAGAGCTTTTCTTCTTGAGGTAGTACATCTCCAAGTTACATTTTTTTTTCATTATCCGAGCGTCGTGCTTGCGCCCCCATAATTTTATGGTCTATAAACCACTCTCTTAAATTCATAGACAAGTAAATCCAGTTCCGATTTCAGTCGCTAAGTTGGTAAGTGGCTCCAAAGGGAATGTCGAGTAGGACTTACATCACTTGTCATCAAGCTGTTCCTCCCATCACTCAAACACATAACCTCTCTTAGCATTCCTCACCTCCTTACCGCTGCCCTACCTCGTGGAGGGCTCCAACTTACTATTTTGCCCCTACTCTACATTAGGTTTTAAGAATTCTTGTTTGTGACAAAACATTTTTTTTTAATTAATGAATATTTTAAATTATTATAAAAGTGCATTTAAAATTGAATTTAGTGGAAATTGAACCTTTAGTTTTTCATAAAATTTTTATATAGAAAGGAACACCGAATCGAATGCCGCTTAATTTAGAGTTGGTTTTGGGGGAAACCAGTTCCTCCCTAAGTTATAAAAAATCCTATTTTTTAACCCTTCTTAAACCCTAAAAGGCCTAAACCTTAAACCTTAAACCCTAAACCCTAAACCCTAAACTTTAACCCCTATAAAAACAAGACTTTTTATAACTTATGGAGAAACTAGTTTCCCCCAAAATTTTCTCCTTAATTTAAACTTCTTTTTCTTTTGGCGCTCGTGACAAACCATTTTCTATAGACAACAGTATCTTAAACCAACAAGCTAGCCAATCAAAATATTTATAAGAATGAAGTTGAAAATAAAATAAAATCATTTTATGAGAATTTATTAGTGTTTGTATCAGGGGTCATTTAGGACACACTATATAAAGGGGTGGAAGTGAATCAACTTACTCAAAAGTGAGTAGTTTCATGATTAAGATGATGTGTTTTTTACAAGCATTATTTTTTTCACACGATAATTTATACTCCCCCGTCTCAAAGTATATATCAACCTTTCTTTTTTAGTTTGTATCAGAGTATATGTTCACTTTCTAAAATGACAAAGAATCTTTACTATTCCTCTCAATAAACAATATGGTATGACTATTAGCATATGTTAACGGAGTAATTTTAATAACACTATTTAATTTTTCTATTAAAAGATGAATGAGTGGGATGAATACTAAGTTGATTGGTGTTGTGAGTATAAAAGTAAAGTAAGAGAGAGAATGAGTGAGAAAAATAGTAAAGATTCATTTTCATTTTAGGAAGTGAACATATACATTGAAATAGACTAAAAAAGAAAGTTGGACATATAATCCGGGAAAGAGGGAGTACTCCGTAGTTTATTAAGTTAATTTTTTGTTTTAAAATACTTGTCGTTTTATTATTTTAAAGATTTTTTTGTTGTTGAATACCAATTATACCCTTATTAATGATAGTAAACTATCTCTTGCATAAACATTTAATTGTCTAGATAATTGAATTTCTTAAGAATTTTAGAAATGCTCAAGCCGACATCTATTTTGACACGAAGGGAGTATTTTTTTGTGTCTCAAAATTTGATGCCAAGTTTTGAGGCTGAGTATTGTTTAAATCACTAACAAGTCAACTGCAATATTTATTACTATAACAGATGAAATATTAATTAAATGTTAAAAATTACTCCCTCTGTCCTTTAATGAATGTCGAATTTTACTTGTCAACAATAATAAGAAGTATGCTTTAGTTATTTTTATTTAAAAAATGCTATGTTTTCAGTTTGAGACGGTTTAGAAAGGAAATGAAGATAATTTTATTATGAGTAATGGGAGAGAGGGAGTGACTCAGTTTTCAATAGAATGATCTACATTTTCTTTTTAAGCAAGAATAATCTACTTCTGGAAACCAATCATTTAATCCTCATTGTTATCAAAGTCTAAAAACCATAGACAAAAGTGTTAATAAAAGTAGAGTAATGTCAAATTTGGTAGCAGCTACTACTTTTAGTAAAGCATGCTGCTAGGCTACAGATGGGATTAAAAGTAAAATGAAAGGTTGGTAAGTCTATTTTTCTTTCACTTTTATGGACCTTTGCTTCTCCTCCTTAAATTTTGCTCCCAACCAAATAACAACAACAATTAGAGTGGTTTCTTGTTGTAAACAACTTAAAAACCTTTATGGTTTTCTTTTCTTTCACACTTCCTAGTGAACACTATTGAGTTACATGACATGCCCACAGTTTACGTTTGAGCCGGATGAACTTTCGGTTTCAAACCGTTAAAAATAGTTGAAAACCGTGAACTGGATGAACAGTTGAACCGGGTGAACCGTGAACCAGCGTTTTACGGTTCATAGGCTGTTTGGCTTCTAAAACTGTCGGTTTTAACCGGTGGTTTTTACTGTATAAATTCAATATATTTTAGAAATGTTTGAGGTAAGGCTCTTAAATATCCCCCTTGATTATAAAAGGGTAAAGTTAGTTTCTCTCTATATGTAAATTTGCTTAATATTAATAAAATTATAAGGTACTGTCCTTTTCTTTTCAAAGTATTTCAATCCTAATCCCACCCCTTAATTCCTTTAAGAATATGTAATTCAAAATTTCCTTAGTATTTATGTAAAGTATAATAATTTGTTATGCATCAATAAATTAAAAGAAAATACTTTTAAAAATTACTTAAAGATTGCTCAAAATGTGTTTTTTTTAAAGAATCGGATGAGCCAGTGAACCGTACCGTGAACTGATGAATCGTGATCCGTACCGTAAACTGTGAGTTAAGGGTTTATAAGCATTTTTGGCTTTTTGGCGAACCGTGAACCAGGCATGTTTATGCATGCCTGCAAAAGTTCAATTATGATGATTCATTTGTTTAATTATAAATATCGCACTTTAATTTTTATTGCGTAGGTTATACGTACTCCTTCCGTCTCATTTGAAATTACACAAAACTGTATACTCCCTCCGTCCCACCGAAAATTGCAAAACTTACCAAAATGGGCGTCCCATAGAAATTGCACATTCCATAAATGGAAAGTTTTTAATATTTTTTAATTAGTGGGTCCCACTTCTCATACTCACATCCACTAACCCACTAACTATTCTCTACCCCACTTTCTCTCTCCCACTCAACTATCAACACTCACAACACATCACCTTTTTCACTTTTCTCTTAATTCTTGTGCCATGATTTTTTTTTCAATTTTCGGCGGGACGGAGGGAGTATTTTACACGAAAATTAAGGAAAAAGTGAAAAAAATTGATGTGTCGTGAGTGTATATAGTTTGGTAGGAGAGAGAAAGCGGGGTAGAGAATAGTTAGTGGGTTAGTTGATGTGAGTATGCAAGCGAGTAAAAACTTTCTATTTTTAGATTTTGTAATCTTTATGAAACAAGTAAAATAGCAAATTTTACAATTTGAAATGAGAGAAAGGAAGTCCGTCGGTATGGAGTTTACACTTGATTTATCTTCAGTACTCCCTCCGTCCCAAAATAATCTTTTCATTTGTCATCTCTCATTGTCCCAAAAGTTCTTCACATTTCTACATTTTAAGCTTAAAAGTGCATAAACAAAGCTTAGCTTGTGATGTAAGTATTCATATCTTTAAAAAGTTTGAATAGTCAAACGCGAAGAACATTTTGGGACGGATGGAGTATTAGGTTATGGCCAGTGGCCAGCCACTTTCAACATTTTCAGGCTACATAGGCATCTAACTCCTCTTAGTGGATATTACAAGTATGGAAAGCTGGGTCAGGCCCAATTATAATTGGCTTATATGATTCAATTTACCAGGAAATAAAATGGAAAGCAACCAGAAAACTCACAAAATTTTAGGCTCAAAATGAATTGGCTGACTGATTGTATTGGAGTACTTGTTAGTCTCAATACTCATTAAGTATCTAGTAAAAATTTATAGTAACTCATTTTGTAACTAATTTTTGTGAGTTTTTTCTTTATTTTTTTGCCCTCGTATTGCTAATTCAATATAACATGCAGTACTAGATTCGAATAATACAAGAGTCACAAAAAAATTCACAAAAATTGATTCACAAACTGATTTGTTAAGAATCATCTATAAAAAGTGGTGTATCGAATTCAAAATGAGACTCAGAGAGTTTATTAGGCTTCAGTTTGCCTAGTTAGTTTGAATACTAAAAACCAAAAAAAATAAAAATACTACCTCTGTCCCTAAATGAGTATCCAAATTTAATTCCCTAAATGAGTGTCCAAATTTCATTTTAAGGGACACTGAAAATCTCAACTTTGTTGTACAATTTGGTAGCAAATATTCATATATAATCTTGTAATCTCCTTTTCAAATATTTAGTTTTGCACGTATAAAGAAACCGGTGGAAAAAAAAAACATTTAGGGAAAAAATTACTCATTTTGGGAAAAAGATTTCTTGAAAATTAAGCGACAAGCTTTTTCAAATGAAGGGAATATAGTCTTCTCTATGCAAATTCATGCATAATGACATGTAAACGAGTAGTTGCGAACAAACTTATGTTAATTGTGTCTTTATATATACAAATATCATTTGCATTGGCCGTCCGTATCAATTTCTTTTTTTTTTTTTTTATCTAAACTTCACTGTATTTATAGTTTTTTGTTTATTCAATTCTTCCATAATAAAAAATTGTTACCTTCATTTAGTATTCGTAGTTAACTGGTTTCATAACTTAACGAGATGAGTAACGTTGAAACGTTAGTTATATCAAAAGAAGCCATTAAACCACCTTCTCCAACTTCTTGCCACCTTAAAACCTACAATCTTTCTTTCAGTGATCACTTCTGCCCTCCAATTTACATTCCTATAATTTTCTTCTACCCATTTTATGGTGGTCATCAAGAAAATGCTGCCCAAATATTGAAGAAATCCTTATCTCAAACCTTGACCGAGTTCTATCCATTTTCAGGAAGACTCGTCGTTTCCAAGAATGGATCTTATGTCGATTGTAACGATGGAGGAGTTGACCTTTTGGAAGCTCGGGTCAACGCCCGATTGTCGCAGTTCGCTCATCTCCATTGCCAGTCACAAGATCATCTCTTTCCAACGGGTGCTATATGGGGACGCCCTAAAAATTGTCTAGCTAAGGTTCAATTGACCCATTTTGATTGCGGTGGATTAGCCTTAGCAGTGTGTTGTCTCATAAGATCGGGGACGTATGCACTTTATACAATTTTATCAAGCATTGGGCAGTAGTGAACCACAAATACCAACTATAGGTATAAGTGATAAGTTAAGGTTGAAATCGCTTACTACTCGAATCCAGAAGTCCAAGTCGAGATTATCGGGCATGACGATTTCTCAGATGAACTTCAATCTAAAGCTAGGAGTTATGGTTAATAAGTATGTTCCAAGAATGTTATATGAGTTCTTTATGTAAGGACATGGCTTGCAACACAAGTCATTTAGACTTCCATTTATAAAATTATGATTATAATGTTAATTTATAAAGTATAGTTGATAATAAAATGTGTAGAATTCCTGGATATATAATTACCTAATTGTGATTGTCAAAAGGGTAATATAATATCACTAAGCTTCTTGAAAGGGTGTAGTCCCTAGGTGAAGTGACACAATGTTTCCTATTTAAAGGCCCTTCCATCAAGCCTAGAAACAACTATTCATTCTTGTTATCTCTCCTAAATTCTCTTCACATTATTGAAGTACTTGAGAGATTAAGAAGTCACTATTACTTAGAAGATCTTCATTCCCTACTTCTTCTTCTTCATCTTATTTCTCCCTACATCATCCATGGATTCAACAGGTATATATTTTATCGCTTCCGCTTCATCTCTTCCTCAATCCTATTCTAAAGTGAGTGTGGCATTCAGGGATTAAAATTGTTCCAACAATTGGTATCAGAGCCTGGTTATCTTTAGTTTAAGTTTGAGTTCTTTTTTTTTTTTGGAAAGTGTATACTTTCAATTTTGATTCATTTTCCCTGTTGAATCATTAAGTTTTGATCTTGATTAGGGACTCTAATTCGTTCATAGAGCACTGATAATCATCATCTAAAATTCAGAAAAGGTTTGAAAGTTTTGTTCATTAAAACTAAATGGTTCCAGTGTGACTATCCCTTCATAACATGGTTTTATGTTTTCGTGCATACCATGTGGATCTACTCACTTGATTCCATTAATTTTAAGGCAAGATTATCCCTAAATAACATGGTTTTATGGTTTAAGTACATACCATGTGGATCTACTTGCAATTCATGGCATTTTGGGAATAAATTAAACAAATTCAGAAAGTGCAGAAAATGGGGTGCTCGGCCGAGTCATTTGTTTTGCTCGGCCGAGCATATGAAAAGGAGCGAACTGCTCGGCTGAGTCTTTGGATTTGGTCGGTCGAGCACATGAACAGGCGCCAAAAATGGCATAAACCGGTCGGACCTTTGGTCGAGTTCGGTCCGGTTCTCTTGAATACCTGGTCGGGTCTTTGGTTATGCCCGGTCGGACCAAGACTTGCGCGGCCGAGCATTTGGTTTTGCACGGTCGAGCATTGTATGTCAAATAAGGCATTTGTTTCTGATTAAGGTGCTCGGCCGAGCACATCATATGACTCGGCCGAGCAGCTCGGTCGAGCGTTTTGTTTAGAGCGGCCGAGCATAATGTGACAAATTGACCAAAATATTCTGATTAAGGTGCTCGGCCGAGCACTTCATAAGACTCGGTCGAGCAGTTACTGTTCACAGGTTTTGGACTTTTCTAAGTTTTGCACTATTTTGTTTTTCCCTTGGAACAAAACCTATATTATTTCAAACCTAAAAAGTTATGATTAATTATATGCTTTGAAAATTTTATTCATTGTTTAAATAATATTGTCGCCTAAGTGATTTACGTTATTTAAACCCTTAAATTGTAAAGTGTTGGATGTTTAAGTTAATATGTGAATGACTTGAATTTTCCAAAGAAGATCTTGACATTTGACTAAACTTAGGCATTCATGTGGTAACAAATAAAATGAACATTAGGATATTTTCTTAGGTACTTATGTCGGCCCAAAGGAAGATTAAGTATTTATTAAAATATAAGTTCAAATTACTTGTTACCTAAGGCAATCATTTATGAGTCAACTCGCAATCCAAAGATTAGTTTTGATGTCATGTTGATTGTCTTATTGATGGATTTCGTTGATATAATTAATCATTTTTCATTTTGTAGTTTCTTATTCATGTTTTTGTTTTCATTCTTTTTTGTTCTCAAAACCCAACAGATTTACTTATTGCTTCATTCGTGATTACTGCTATGAGTACTTTACCGATGCTTAACGGGACTAATTTTAAAACTTGAAAAAATAAATTGATGATGATCTTAGGCTATATGGACATAGATCACGCATTAAGGGAACCGTTTCATCTTCCTCTTTCTGATATAAGCACTCAAGAATATTGCTTAAATAATGAGAAGTGAGAACGCTCCAACCGCATGAGCCTAATGATCATGAATATAGTTGTCCCGGAGACCATTTTGGACGGTGTCTCCAAGGACGTTGATGCTAAAACATTCCTTGATATGATTGAGGGATGTTTGGCATCTACCTCTTCTCATGGGACAAAGAGAAAAGGGAAGACATTGCGGTTGCAAGTAAAAATAAGCTTAAGGGATCATCTCATGATCATAAAGAGGAATGATTCTTTTGCAAGGACCTCACTCACATGAAGTATGACTGCCCTAAGTATCACGCTTGGCGTGCTAAGAAAGGTATGTCATTTGGAATTATTTCTGATAAAGGCTAATTTGGTTTCATTTCCTACATATACATAGTGGTTGAATTATGTTACAACAACTCACATAATGAATGTCTATGTAGGATTGCCTGAAATACCGAAGTCCTGGAGAAGATGAAGGATTCATCTATATGGAAGCCGGGATCCGGTTGAAGTGAAAGGCATTGGGAATTTTGGTTATTGTTAAAGTGCTTAGTATTATTTATATAAATAATACATTTGTTGTACCGTCATTTAGACAGAATTTGATATTTATCACACTATTGAACAAAAAAAGGTTATTTTGTTCATCTTTTATAAATGTGATTTTTATTTTAAATTCCAAGGTTGTTGGTACTAGTACTTTGTCAAGTGTTCTTTATTTACTTGACATTATTCAAATAATAAATGTGTCCCTTAAATAATGAAACCAAAACTAGAAAGCAAAAGTTATCAAGTAAAGTTTATATTTTATTAAAGCATAGGCATTTGGGTCATATTTCCAAGAGGAAAATTGATAAGCTTATGTTAAAGGAAAATCTTAAACAAACTTGATAATTTGGAAAATACTTTTGCATTAAATGCCTTAAAGTAAATTTACAAACATTATAGTATTCTCGAGAGCATCAAGTGTCTCAATGAACTAATGCATTTGGATATTTGTAGGCCATTAATTATTCCTTCATGGAAAAGGTCAACAATAGTTATTATGTTCAAAATGACTAACTCTTAGTTTGAATACATTTATTTGCTTCATAAAATATTGAGTTTGGACGTTGTAAAAGTCTTATAAAGACAAAGTTGGAAATCAACTTTGAAGACTATTAAGAACATTAGGGTCATTCATGATGGTGTATACATCTTTGGAATGATTGTTAAAAGGAACAACGTCTAGGTCCTTTTTACTCGCTATTTTGAAAGAGTGTGGGATTATCTCTCTCTACATTGAGCCGGGTACGCCTAGCATGAATATTGTAATAGAGACATATTGAAATCCTTAAGGATATGGTAATAAGTATGTTTTATACTTCTCTTACCTCACTCATTATGGGCGATACGTTAAAGCCGCAACCTTTATTCTCATTAAAGCTCCCTCTAAGGTACTAATATAAACCCTTAATGATTTAAGGACGCGTTCCTTATTCGTCCTTAAATCATATTCATTTATGGGGTTGTCTAGCATAAGGATAGACTTTATAAGTCTACTAAGGGCAAGTTAGACGTAAGATTATTAGTTGTTATTCTTGGGGTAAGCCGAGAGAACTAGGGGATATATAAATTTTACAACCCGAAAGTTAGAACGTTTGAAAAATGAGAAATGCTAGGTTCTTTTAAGGATGTTGAATTTAGTGGGAGAATTTGGAGTAATATTTTGAATTTGAAAAGGAAGAGGAATTCATTTGTATGGAATCCATTTATATACCACTTCCCATAGTTCCAATTGGATATCAAGTTTTGAACTTGACATTCAAGAAGAACATACAATTCAAAATAAATATGATTTCCCTATAAATATTGAACAACATGGAAATGTTGATCATAAGAAGGAAATTCAACAACCTCAAATAAGATAGAACCGGTGTCCTTTGGAAGATCCAATAGAGTAAGAAGAAAGTGCAAATCCGGATAATTATGAAGTGTATATTGCCGATAATAAAGGACACTTAGGTTTAGTGGGAGATGAGTCTCTCATTTTCCATAAAACCATTAATAGTTCTAATTCTCATATAGTAAATTAATGTCATAAATGAAGGGTTAAAATCTATAAGGATAACAACGTTTGGGATCTTGTCCCATTACCTAAAGATGTGAAACATATTGGGATTAAATTAATCTTTATGACCAAAAGGATTCACAAGGTAATATGGAAAGATATAAAACCCATCTAATTGTTAAAGATTTGACTCAAAAGGAAGACATTAATTATAAAGAAAGCAATTTTCGGTATCTTCTAAAAACACTTTTAGATCATTATGGCACATATAGCATATGATCTTGAAGTTTATCAAATGGATATAAAGACAACTTTCCTTAATGGAGACATTGAGGAATATATGGTTGATTTGGATCAAACTAAGCAATTAGTTTGTGAATTTAAAGAAATCCATTTGTGGACTCAAGCAAGTTTCTCATCAATGGTACTTAATCAAGTTATTTTTATTTGGTTTTGAAAAGAATCTTGATTAAGATTGTGTATACCATAAGTTCAGTGGGAGTAAATTTTATAATTTTGGTCTTATATATGGATGATGATTTTGCTTGCTAGTAATGATATGAACCTTATTAAGGAAACTAAGAAATTTCTTATTTGAAATGAAAGATCTTGGTAAGGCATCTTTGTATTAAGAATCCAAATTCACCGTGATCACTCACGAGATGTTTTAGGATTATCACAAAAGGCCATATGGAAAGGTATTACAAAAGGTTTAGCATGAAAAATGTAAACCACATGACACCCCTAATTTTAAAGGAGACATTCTTTGTCTCAAACAGTGTCCTAAAAAAATTTTGAATCCAAGTATATGGAAAATTCCCTCTTTACATCAGCAGTAGGAAGCTTAATGTATATGTATATCTTACATTTAATGTTGGGATGCTTGGTTAATACCAAAGCAATCCGGAAAGAACATAAGTAGTAGCCAAAAGAATGATAGAAGTATTTACAAAACACTAAAGAACTACATGCCTATGTTTTGAAGTCGGATCATCTTGAGATCATTAGGTATTCCGACATTAGTTAAATATATGGCTGCATATGTTTTAATGGACTGTAATTTGTCAAAACAAGTGTCGAAAGATCAATTAAGAAATGACTATCAGGTAGCAGTTCTGTACTCTAACAAGAGTTTATGGATTTAGACATTAATTATCTTGTTATAAAGAAAAGAGTACAACATGAACGAAAGGGATACAACTTATAGAAACAAACTCTATTTAGAGGATCCATTTATGAAAGAGTTATCATCTTCAGTGTTTCACGAGCATGTTGCTCATATGGGTGTAACAACTTTTGATAACATTTAGTATAGTGGGAGTTTGTGTTGTTCTTTCATTAATTGTTCTATTATTTAAAGTTTTGATCTCATTTGGTTAAGTTGGACTAGTTGGAAGGATAGGTTATGATTCATTATGATTCCATGCTATACAATCTATACTTTTGATCTATGTCATTTAGTTAGATTTGTATACGTGATTATTGTGGGTTTAGTTGCGAATCAATACAACGACTGCCCCTTTAGTCCTATACTTGTATGGCTAATGGAGATTGTTATAAATGACAATAAAAGTGCGCACATTAGGGTTGTCATTTGTGTTATATTCATGATTTAAAGGAAGGACTTTGTTTTGCAACCCAAGTGGGAGATTGTAAGGACATGGCTTGCAACACAAGTCATTTAGACTTCCATTTATAAAATTATGATTATAATGTTAATTTATAAAGTATAGTTGATAATAAAATGTGTAGAATTCCTGGATATATAATTACCTAATTGTGATGGGCAAAAGGGTAATATAATATCACTAAGCTTCTTGAAAGGGTGTAGTCCCTAGGTGAAGTGACACAATGTTTCCTATTTAAAGGCCCTTCCATCAAGCCTAGAAACAACTATTCATTCTTGTTATCTCTCCTAAATTCTCTTCACATATTGAAGTACTTGAGAGATTAAGAAGTCACTATTACTTAGAAGATCTTCATTCCCTACTTCTTCTTCTCATCCTTATTTCTCCCTACATCATCCATGGATTCAACAGGTATATATTTTATCGCTTCCGCTTCATCTCTTCCTCAATCCTATTCTAAAGTGAGTGTGGCATTCAGGGATTAAAATTGTTCCAACACTTTACTTGTACTACCTCTGTCCTAAATGAGTGTCCAAATTTCATTTTAAGGACACTGAAAATCTCAACTTTATGTACAATTTGCTAGCAA